>MVGT01003714.1:53311-63558 GCA_002174775.1 Macleaya cordata
TTAACAAAAAAATTACCACCAAGGGTTCATTACAATGTTAAGTTGGAGGTGTATAACACTGCAAGTGGTGTCTTGAGTTCAATTTTTGAAAATAAAAATTAATAAAAACTATTATATCAAATTTTTGAATTTTTTTTGGGAACCTGCAAAATTATTTTGTATGCGAATATGTAGAGGTCCATTTTTTGGAGTTCATATATAGTGGTAGTGAGATGGCAAGGCGATGGTGAAGGTGGAGGTGGAGGGGGTGATGTGGTGGTGGTGATGAGATGGTAAGGTGGTGGAGGCAACGATAGTGGCAGTGGCAGTGGTGAGGTGGTGTGGAGAGAGAGAGATATAGAAAGACCCTATCGCTTCTCACTTTTTAAAATCTATGATAATGTCTTAACTTGATGTTAAATTATTGAATGAGAGAAGTATATATATATATATACTAAGCTGTGTGTAGTCAGCTTTGACTATCTTGAGTTTTGAGAAGTGGATGTATATATCTTATGTACATTCTTCTTTTCATTCAATAAACTTTTTGTCATCACACCCTGATTAAATCCAACCCGATTCGTGAGTCTAAAAACCAAGGTGTGATTAGCCTAATAGAAGTGTAAGTTAACAGAATAAATAAAACTATTTACTTTACTTTTGAAAGACAAATCATTTAGTTGATGGTCTACTTTAGTCAACATTGGTTACCTTTAGTCAGGTCCAAGTTAACTAAATCTAACTCAAACTTAACTTAGGTCTAGGTAGAGTCAAAGTTAACTCACTATTTAGGTCAACGCCCCTTGACTCGTCAAAGCCACTCAAGTCAAAGAAAGACAAAAACTAAATGTTTGAAAATAATTTTTGGTGTCAACCGCAAATAGTTGATTAAAATGGCCATAATGGATAAACCGTAAATCAAAATTGCATACATAAATACATTCTGAAAACTAGATTCGAAAATCTACAACTTTATCATAAAGGGCCCAAATATAAGTTCAAAGTACACTGATGGACATATAAATAACTCAGAAAATATAATTACAGTTTTCTAACAATATCTCTGAAATCAGTAATTTTGAAGAGAAATTACTCTCTATCCATAAATTCAAAATACGTATCTTAATACCATTTTAGAAAGAAAAAATCGAGAACTTTAATTTTGTCAGAAATAGGCTCGACTCAATTTTGACTGGAACATGCATGTCCAAAAATAACGTTTTGTAAATCTAACAGTATGAATTACATGATTTATACAATTTTGTATAAAACCTAATTACTTCAATTATTCATCACAAAAATTAAATATAAATTAATACATCATTTATACAATTTAAAACTTAAACATCTGAGCTCAAAATAATGTTTAAATAATAAGAATTCCAATAAAAAAAACCCTTTATCCCAAGTGATAGAATATTAGTTTATTCTATCAGCTACATATATACTACCTTAAATAACACAAGCTATCTGCTTAATCCAATTTAATACCCTTTTAATTTGAATTACTAATGTTTAGGGGTAGCCAATTTTGTTAAGGGCACCCTGTTAGAGCTTTAGTATGTTTGGGTTTATACTTTATATAAATATAAACTAAAACCAAAAACCCCTCTTGTTTTGGTTCGACCAGGTGAAACAGAGGGAGAGAGAGAAACGGCCAGAGCAGGAGAAAGAGAGAAAGAATCTCTAGAAGAAGAACCTAGGGTTCTGTGCAGGGTGATTGCAGAGAATTGATAGCAAGAGAGAGAGAAAAAGATACCGTTATAGCAGAGCTTTTCTTCTTCTTCCTTGAGTTTCAACTTCTTTGGTGGTTTGAGGCAAGTAGTAACTTGCTCTTTTGGTGTAGATTTAGGTTATTCATGTTGTTGCTAGGCTTCCTTAATGATTGGATGCATGAGAACCTAGTTTGTACGTTGTTTATATGTTGTTGCATGAGAATTATGTGAAAGAATGCATATTATTCATGATCATATGATGTGTGCATATTTCTAATTGTTAAAATGCATGAAATCAATGTATATGAGAGGTGTATGTGAATCCCTAATAATTGCAGGAGAGAATTAAGTTTCCACGGAGTTTTGATCATGAACAAATCAAAAATCACACCCAGAGGGTATCGATACCCACACAGAGGGTATCGATACCTGCTCATCCTCGAGCAACAGATGGGGCTAGTATCGATGCCCACACTGGTGTGTATCGATGCAGACCTCATCTGATGCATAAGGCAAAGTTGTATCGATACCCACAAAGAAGGTATCGATACCAGCTGTATTTGACGCTAACTGGGTAGTTAGAATCGATAACCACAGAGGGGGTATCGATACCAACTGACTGTCAACCCTAAAACAAGTTGTTTTGGAGTCCTTTTGATGGTAAGCTTTTGGTTAATAAATATCATGATGTATGATATGTAGGATATGGCTTATTTATGCGTTTAGAAAGCATGGAATGCATAATTAAACTACCCGTGAACTACTTTCATATTGATGAATACTTGTGGACGCATGTAACATAAAAGAACCCTTCATAAGCTTGACGTGTGCTTAATAACTTGTTTACCTTATATGCAAACATAGTTTAGGTCCTGTATAGGCCTGGTCCTCTCCAAGCAAGGTATATGGAATCGCCAAGTGAGGTCTACGGAATCACTTGACACGTAAGTAATGCCAGCACAGTTACCAGTGTTTGGGGGGCGAATTTCGAGGCGATTCATCGGATTCACATGGCGCACGACCAGTGTCTCGGGTGAACTACAGGGACTGGTGAAACGTGGGTACTAACTAGAGTACACCACTTGTTGCGAGAACCTAATCTTAACTAAAGATCATAAAACACCACAGCCGTAATTCTATGCATCTCTTTAATTTATTTAATCTTTTATGTTGACATATCTTATGCTATATTGTTATGCACTCTCGTGAAACTCATGGTTATCCTGA
Source organism: Macleaya cordata (assembly GCA_002174775.1). Taxonomy (NCBI): domain Eukaryota; kingdom Viridiplantae; phylum Streptophyta; class Magnoliopsida; order Ranunculales; family Papaveraceae; genus Macleaya; species Macleaya cordata. Next base: position 56,233 of record MVGT01003714.1, read on the forward strand.
ATCTAAACCAAGGGAACTAGTGAACTTGCTGGTTAAGTTTTGACCAAGCACCATTATCCTTACAGGTCCAGGGTATCAGGTGAATACACAGTAGCGGTGGAGTTTGATAGGCAAGAATAAGTCTGCAGAGCTTTCCTATATTTCTGTGAAGACATAGGAGATATTCTTTCGTTCAAGTTTAGTTTGGTTTGGACATATGTTTAGTCCATTATTCTTAAGAATATTTGCTCATTCGTTTGTTCATTTGACAACTTATCTTTAAGTGAATAAAGTTTATTTTAGCTTTATTTTACTTGTGTATTGAATTTGAGTGCAAGCTTCTTGTTAGCTTGGCGTAACACGTACACCATAGGGCTATAGGTTGTTAATAGTTTCGTCGGAATGCTTAGTTCTCATTGAGTGGGGCTGCAGACCTGAAATGTGAGGGCGAGGCATTACAGTTGGTATCAGAGCCTCAAGTTCAAAGTCATAGAGGGAGTAATATGAGTTAGGATGTTTGTGACATAATTGGCACAAAACCTAAGAGTGCACTTGAATGAACTGCTTGCTTCTTATTTTGCTGCTTGGAATGGATAGCGAAAAACTTAGTTCCGTTTCTTACCCTCCTTTTCTTGTGTCTCAGAACTATGTCTGGGAGGCGGAGAAGAGGTGGAGGTGGTCGGCGTGAAGTAGGGGTGCTCGGAGAAACAACGATGATGTTACCACTGAAGAGGTGAATTCACCACAACCTGAGTTTCCTCAACCACCACAACAGGGAGAGATCGAGCATGGATCGGGTCAGAATCGGGCAAGAGGTGTAAATCTTCAAATACCGGAGTGGACGATGTTACGTCAGTTGCGGAGTCAGTACGGGTAGTTCTGGATGCTAGATTGGATGCATGTTTGGGTGCTAGGGATCTAGTGGCACCAGCTCTGGTACAAGTGACACAACCACCAGTGGTACGAGCAGGAGTGACCACGTGTCTGGAGTTGCATAAATACTTTTTGAGTTTGAAACCATGAAATTTTGGGGGTTCTACAGATTTATTACTGGCTCATCAGTAAATTAAGGAGTTTGTACTTTTGAGTGTCCAAAAGAATATAAGCAGAGGTTTGCGGCTTTTCAACTTGTAGATGATGCTCTGGATTAGTGGGAGTCTTGTTCCCAGGATCTGGATACTACCACCCTAACTTGGCAGTAGTTTCAAGTGATGTTCTTTGACTAATACTTTCGTCAAAGTGCAAGAATGGCGACGGAGAAGGATTTCCAAGAGTTGAGACAGAATGATGACTAGACAGTGGTAGATTATGAGAGAGAGTTCTGCAGACTAGAATTGTATGCACCGGGTCTTATTCCGACTGAGCAGAGTAAAATACAAAAGTTTCTGAGGGGATTGAATCGACAGATCTCTAGGCACATTATCAAGCATCCCAACTTTGATACTTTCGCTAAAGTTGTGGAGTGTGCAAGACTTCATGATCAGAAAATCCAAGAGGCATGCCGGAAGAAGAGTGAGAAAGCTAAGACCAAGTTAGCCGATAAACGTGATCAGAAGAACGGTCAAGGACAGTAAGGGAGGAACCGTGATAATTAGAGTAACTGGAAGAGACATAAAACTGAAAAGAAGAACACTGGTGCGGTAGTTCCTGCACAGCCTGAAGCATTGAGAGCTGAAGGGGCAATAGGCGTGTGATTAAGAGACCTTGTTATACCTGTGGTGGGATAGGACATAGAGCAACAGATTGCCCACAGGGCAATGGGGCACAAGGGGCTAGGAAGAATCAATAGCCGAAGTAGAACGGACAGGGTCAAGCTCAACCACAACTAGCACCGAACCAGAAGAGACAGCAGCAGGGACATCAACAGGGACAACCTCAGGGTAGAGCCTATACTGTAATACCTAGGGATGCGAGAGCGCCAGAGGGAATGGTAGAAGGTACGTTCCTAATTCACACTCGGCTTGGCCGAATCTTTTTTGATTATGAAGCTTCTCATTCCTTCATATCACGTATATTCTTGGACACCTTGACACTTAGGCCAGAAAAGTGTGATTACCCTTTCCCTGTTATGTCACCTATGGGGAAGACAGTACTAGTAAAACTAGTGTGCAAGGGTTGTGCTATTAGTTTAGAAAAACTAGATTTTGCCTCAAATCTTTATATGCTAGGTTCAGAAGGCTTTGATGTGATACTAGGCATGGATTGGCTTGCAGCATACCATGCGAAGATGGATTGTTACACGAAAATGGTAACATTTTCCATACTAGAAGAAACGACATACATGTTGTCGTTGTCACAAGGATGTGGTCTTAATAGGACACACCTGTGTAGACACCAAATTCCGCCCCCAAACGCCAAAATACCCAAAATGTGAAGTGTACTGTGAGTGTTCACATCCAAATTGTATTCCACGATATACGTAAAAACTATGAAAAAAATTTGATCTAAATCAAGCGACATTCAATCCTAATTTGACCAAAATCTAAAATTTGGATGGAAACCGAGATGAAAACCAGATTTAGACCAAATTTAGAACCAATTTAAGGAACCACTCATTTTAAAATAATGAAAATAAAAAAATAATAATAAAAAAAACTTACGGTTGTTATCAGAGTTTATATATATATATATATATATATATACAATAAAATTATTATATAAAGTAAATTAAAGTTATAATATATAATAAAGATAAATTAAAGTAAAGTAAAAACTATTATAAAGTAAAGTAAAAGTTTAAATATTATATAAAGTAAAGTTTATTTTTAAAAAAAAGGGTAAAGTTTGTTTAAAAAAGTAAAGTTTTAAAAAACCATAAGACTTTTGTTTTAAAAAATCTAAAAAGTTTAAATATAATATAATATTTTATAATAAAAAAAGAAAAGAAAAGAAAGAATAAAAGAGACAACGCGTGATGCGTTGTCTCTCTTATCCCTCTCTCTCTTCTCTATCTCTCTTCTCTCTCTCTCTCTCTCTTCCTCTGCCTTTCTCCTAGTTTTCTAAACAGATCAGTAGGTTTTAATGGAAATGCATAACAGAAATTCGGCGTTGTAGGCGGAATAGTCAATTAAATTGGCATTGTAGGCGGAATAGTCAATTAAATCGGCGTTGAACAGCGAAAGGGCAGTCAAAAATTGCTGCCCAAAATTAGATCTATTGATTTTAATTGACAATCGACTCCGTAATTTGAGTATAAATTTGTGTATAAATAAGGGTTCGAGATCTATGGGAAGGGAGAATTTGAAGAGAAAGGAAATTTTCGGAGGAGAAAATTTACAGAGAATTTTGAGGAGGAAGGAAATTTTCGGAGGAGAAAATTTATAGAAGAATTTGAGAGAGGAGAAATAAATCAGTGTAAATTTTATTTGTGAAAGTTTAAATTGATGTGGAGGTTGGGATTTCTTATCTAATTCTAATCTTGCCATGGGATTCTATTTTTAGAAGGTTAGTGAATTTAATTTTTTTATTTCAGTCTCTTGGATTTGATTTGTTATAAATTTTGTACTGAACGCATTAATGAGATGGTCATTCAATTTCTCTGAATTGATATAAGATCTGTTAGGCTTATTAACGTCATGGACGGCTATGATTCGACCTCATATGATCAATATATTTTTTCTAATATTTTCATTAATATAAAATATGAGAATGATGGATGTATCATCATGATGATGTATAATGAGTGATGGATGTATTTGAAAATAAAAGAATGATGGATGTATGGTAAACATCACCATGAAATGATATAAAGATGGTGATATATGCACCAACGGTTGAATTACTTTTAATTCAGGAAATTATTTATTGTACTTGTGTGTACAAATCTTGGTGTGCTATGATACAAATATAGGGTTAGGGTTTCACTTATGTAGAGATTTGTCACTTGACCTTTTTACCCTTAAAAATTAAATAAATCACCAAATAAGACTTAATTAAGTATTAGGCTTATTAACCCATCCATTGGGCTTACGGGCCCATTCCATTTTGAGTTTCTTGAGCCCATTATACACTTAATTAAGTGTTAGGCTAATTAACTCATCCATTAGGCTTACGGGCCCATTCTACTTTGAGTTTCTTAAGTCTATTATATAGTTAATTAAGTGTTAGGCTCATTTTGTGGGTTATAAACTCATCTCCTCATGAGTTCCTCTACCCACTTCATCTTTTGGGCCCCTAAGTGAACATACTTTTGTCTTGGCCCACTCCATTCCCTTTGGTTTTGTAAACCTCACACCCAACAAACAAAAATAGGTTAATTTTTCCTATAATTAGATGGATCCAAGGTTAGGATTTGCTTGTTTCTAGTATAGGATTGCATTAGAAACTAAGGTTGTGAGTTAATTTCGGGGTTAAGTTAGGAATATGCCTAAAATGATCAAGGAAGACCACCAAAGACCGGCTTTTAAAAGGGCATCCGTGCTTGCACCGCCACATACGTCAATGGTCATGCTTCCTTGATTAGTTGGGTATCTTCTTAAAATGATCTCAATTTTGCAATAATTAATTTTTCTCAAACAAAGAAAAAAGAACAAAATCTTCTATTAATCAAGGCATTTACATTAAAATTTGGATCATGTTTAATGCTAGGGATTAGAAACTCTTAAAAAGCTAGGATTTCTAGATCTTCCCTAAAATATATCACATAAGGATTATGCTTAATGCTAGGGATTAGAAATTCTTAATAGATTAGAATTTCTAGATCTTCCCTAAAGCATATTACACATGTTTTGCAAAGAAGAAGCATTATGATGTTACGTACATAACGGATTTGTATGTCTCACCATGAAAACCCATTTGGGTCACGTGCATAATGGATTTGCACGTGTCATCTGTTTTCAAAATTGAAAATGATATATTTTACGTGTATAATGGATTTACACGTATCACTTTACGGAGTACAAGCCAAAGAAAGACTTGTACAATATGGATGCTGACACGCGACAAATGGAGTTCACGTGTAAGTTTCGGCACGTGTGTAATATAGGATTAGAAGGGGGACAAACTTACTTTTTCTTATACATAATATTTGCTAATGTAATTTAATTAATTTTGATCACAAGATTCCATCCAAATACCCTTATCATGAAATAGAGGCCGATTTTATAATCGGACGGTTGTCAGGTGCCTAACACCTTCCTGGCCCGTACCAGGATTCCCTTACTAAGAATCTCTCTACGCAGACCAGACTAGTTGGGAGATCGTCAAGTTTTCTATTAAAGCAAAACGATTTTCTAAAATCGGGTCCTGATTCCCAGATTAATCAGGTGGCGACTCCATAAGCATATTATACGATTATATCCCCCAATTAGGAATATAAGAAACTATTTTCTTCATCAGTCACTCGCGATCGAAGGCTAACGTTATTTTTGCGGATCCTACAACCTGTGCTTTGTAGATATGTTAGAGCATTCGGTTGAAGGTAGAAGGCTTGAATCGATTTTTGTGGTGCGTGTATACTGTGATGTATTTGGCGAGGTCCCAGGGTTACCACCTCACAGAGAGATAGACTTCTGCTTGGAGCTGGTTTCGGGCACAAAACTGATTGCTAAAACACCTTATCGGATGGCTCCAATAGAGATGAAAGAATTAAAGAATCAGATAGGCCAGCTTTTGGCTCAGGGTTTCATACGTCGTAGTTCGTCACCTTAGGGTGCACCAGTCCTTTTTGTTAAAAAGAAAGATGGGTCCATGAGACTATGCATAGACTATCGGGAACTAAACAAGGTTACGGTAAGGAATAAGTATAATTTGCCTAGGATAGATGGTCTGTTCGATCAGCTTAAGAGAGCACAATGGTTCTCTAAGATAGACTTAAGGTCAGGTTATCACCAGCTTAGAGTTCGAGAGCAGGACAGTCCTAAGACAGCATTTCTGACAAGATATGGGTCTTACGAGTACTTGGTAATGCCGTTTGGGCTTACCAATGCACCAGTCGTGTTTATAGATCTGATGATTCGGGTTTTCAGAGACTTCTTGGATCAGTTCGTGATTGTCTTCGTTGATAACATTCTAATCTACTTCAAGACATGAGAAGACCATGAGATTCAATTGCGTAGAGTACTTCAGACTCTACAAGGGCACCAGTTGTATGCTAAATTCGAGAAATGCGAATTCTGGCAACAAGGGGTGAAGTTTTTAGGATACGTAGTGTCAGGAGCGGAAGTACGAGTGGATCCCTCCAAGGTTCAGGCTGTACTGGAGTGTCGGCAACTCACTACAGTGACAGAGGTTCGAAGTTTCCTAGGTTAATATGCTTCGACCGCCTGTGAAAGTCTTCATACTTCGTTAAGTCGATAGCGCTTTGACTATTACAATGCACCTCTATGCATTAATGCTGAATGCCTAAATCTCTAGTTAAGCCTTTAAGCCAAATGGCTTCCTTTATAGCCTCTGTTACAGCGATCAATTCTGCTTCTGTTGTTGATTGAGCAGCAACTGATTGTAAGGTTGACCTCCAACGTACTGGACCTCGAGCCAATATAAAAACATATCCCGTAGTAGATCTAGATTGATCCACATCACCTGCATAGTCAGCATCCACGTAGCCACAAACATGTGGTCCAAGACCACCATCACGTTGGTACACCACTCCTACCTCAACAGTATCCCTGTAGTTTGGGCAGACGGAGAGAGTTAACCAGTGCTGGAGGATATGCTCCGTTGTGTAGTTCTAAACTTCAAGGGTAATTGGGAAGATTCATTACTACTTATTGAGTTTGCCTACAACAACAGTTACCAAACTAGTATAGGGATGGCACCATTTGAAGCGTTGTATGGCAGACCTTGTAGTTCTCCAGTATGTTAGGCAGAAGTCGGAGAGTCAAAACTGCCAAGATCGAAAACCGTGCAACAAACTACAATGAAAATAACCCTAATCAGAGAGCGTATGCGAGTAGCTCAGAGTTGTCAAAAAAGTTAAGCCGATCAAAGGCGTAGGGAACTTAAGTTTGAGGTAGGTGATCAGGTGCTACTAAAGGTATCACCGATGAAAGGTGTTCTTCGGTTCAGCAAGAAAGGGAAGTTGTCGCCACGGTTCATGGGACCTTTTCCTATCTTAGAGAGAGTAGGGAAAGTGGCTTACCGGTTAGCTCTATCCGACCAGTTAGCAGGAGTTCATGATGTCTTCCATATTTCTATGCATCGGAAGCATCTCAGAGATGAGGATCGCCCAGGAATGATCGATTTTCACGAGTTAGAGTTGCAGCCAGAAGCAACTTATGTAGAGAAGCCTTATAGGATTCTTGACTACAAGGAGCAGAAACTCAGGTCAAGATCAATACCTTAGGTGAAGGTGTAGTGGAATCATCATGATGAGCATGAGGCCACGTTGGAGAGAGAAGATGAGAT
>MVGT01000879.1:6333-16678 GCA_002174775.1 Macleaya cordata
ATGTTACCTGTGCAAAATAGGTACTATGCTCTAGACGTTGCATTCCCGTTGCTATATTGCTGCTTCAGTATACTCTTTAAAGACGGGTAAACCATCAAAACTAGCTTGGACCAGAAACTCCAAACGTCTAGAAAGAGCAAAAGAGATGGATGAGGAGAATCAAAATGCTAGTGTGACATCAGGTGATCTAAGGCTTTTAATAAAGGACGCTGTCAGCAATGTCCTAAAAGAAGAAATGAGGGACATAATCAAGCAAATTCTCAAAGAACAATACATCCAACTCAGGGAAGGAGAGGAAACAACTCGTACAATACATCTCCAGCAACATTTCCAAAATAAAGAAGCCGAGAGGGAATGGAAAGAAGATCCCAAAAANGAGAGAGAGAGAGAGAAAAAGAGAAAGAGAAAGAGAGAGAGAGAAGAAGAAGAAGATGATGGCGATGGTCCGATGGAAATCGTAGGGACCATTTAATGTCTGGATTGATGTATAAATTTGAAACCCTAGCTTTTTCATTTTGTTTTTAATTAGATATTTTATGTTGTTAATCTTTAATTTTTAATTTTAGGGTTAATTTTTGTTAATAGTTTAAGGTTTGATTAGACCTTTCAAACCCTTAATTGATAAAATTGATAATTGGGAAGGTTGATTTTGACCCAAATTTATTGTTTTGGGTTAGATTGTAAGATTCGGAGGTCTAAATCAATTGAAAAGGATATTTAGAGTAAATTGGGTTTATAACCCTAAAGCCCTTATTTGATTTGATAAGGACCTAGTTTGGGAGTTATTTGAAGAACTTGAGATTGATTTTAATTTTTGTGGTTAATTCTAGTGGATTGAATTTGTTAGTTGTGGCAAATTCAAAATTGAATTTTAGGTTCAATGATTTTGAGGTGTTTGGTTTCCTCTTATTAATATTAAAAGAGGATGACTAAAGGGACCTGGACCCTTGTAGTTACTGTTTAGGTTAGAATTTAGATTCCTAGGCTATTCTATATGAAATTAGTATGAATTGAATTAAGTTTTGAAAGTGAATTAAATGTGTTGTTTACAGTTGGGAGTGTGTACTAATACCAGTACACTAATTGGAGGAAATTAATGCAGTAAAAAGAACCTTGCGGAATTTGAGTTAGGAACTTATAAATACTCTCTTGTACCCATTAAAGTACTTTCAATACTTTTGATAGGGTTTAGATTTATAAATCAAATTTAATTATTTTGTAAAGCATGCATGATTTATTTGTGATGTCCTATTGATGTGAAAATGATTTTCTAAAAGTATAGTTTTACATAGTGATGTAAAACAGTAATAGTTATTTTTAAAATAACTAGATTCTAATAATTATATATATGAATGAGTTATATACATATATAAGTATATGGATGATTNTGGATAAAAAAAACTGAACCAAATTTCGTACTTTTTCAAAACTCATCACCTAAAGAGGCAACCTATCGAATAAGGATAAATCAGTCGGTTCCCACGGACCTCTGGTTACCAAAAATGCGTAACCAGTAGGCCATTTTCTGTTAGGCACAAGAAACGTGTTTGATAGAGGACTAAGGGTGTAAAACCTACNTTAGATTGTAAGATTCGGAGGTCTAAATCAATTGAAAAGGATATTTAGAGTAAATTGGGTTTATAACCCTAAAGCCCTTATTTGATTTGATAAGGACCTAGTTTGGGAGTTATTTGAAGAACTTGAGATTGATTTTAATTTTTGTGGTTAATTCTAGTGGATTGAATTTGTTAGTTGTGGCAAATTCAAAATTGAATTTTAGGTTCAATGATTTTGAGGTGTTTGGTTTCCTCTTATTAATATTAAAAGAGGATGACTAAAGGGACCNCGGGCTTTCCCCTGGAATATATACTATATATGTTATGCTGCACTTTCCCCCGGCTATGATTAGTACCGGCTTTCCTCCGATTACCCAGTTTTCCCCGGATTATATTACCGACTTTTCCCAGAATAATATTAGATGGGAGATCGCAATATGTACATGGATGTTAGTTTTTATAGGAAAAAGTATTTTTTTACTACTAAAACTTATAGTATTATAATATATATATTTTTAGGTGATCCGAAAATGGACTTGTAATGCCTACACGAGCAAATCATTGAAGTCTTCCTAAAAATAATGATTTGTTCCGTATTTTCATTATGTTTTCCTGTCTAATGACAGGAATGGGACTCTCATGATATAGGAAAACTATTGAAATCTAGGTATTCTATTTCTTTTTTTGGAAAGCCTTGTTTGGATAGGTACGTGTATGATTCTAGAAATGTCGAGGTTATATGCTGCCTAGATTAGGCGAAGACTTGAGGAGCGTAACAACTCCTGGATTATTTTAATTATCATTAAAATGTCTACATGAGTCACCACTGCGACAACGGCTACATCGGCAAATTATGGTCAAGGGTCCACCTGAACCCAAATCATGAGCCAGCGTGCTTCTCACAAAAACCGATAAATCAGTCGCTCGGTCAGAAATCAGGAATTAACGATGGGGTTCCACATCGGTTAAGTTGGTACACGATTTTGCTCACTGACTAGGAGCTGAAATATCTAGTCGTAGCCTCTTCACTCTAAGATGATTAAACTATGCAATATTATGATGTGAGATGTTGTTAGTTTATATTTACTTGTATGGGTAAGTGAATGGTTATCGGTTTATGTTGTAAAACGAGTACCAACTACTTATACATTACTGTATTATGATTTCTCGATTTTCTTTTAAAACCTGCATTGTCTTAAATTCATATTAGTGACTATTTTGTAGTATTATAAGTTTTTTGCTGAGCTTTTTGCTCAGATCCAGGAGATATTACTGCAGAGGGAAACGAGGATACAGGAGAGGATTGGTCGGACTATATCTATACCCTTTGAGGAGATTGATATAGGGAGTACGTCAACGATAGCTTTCTTACACTTGAGGTGTTGTATTTAGCCTTTTTGAGGTGCATGTTATCTTACTTGTTTTGTATATATTTTCTTAAGATATGTATATAAGAAAAACACACTTATGTATATTATATCACTTAACTCAGGTTATCTATGTATATTATTATGCGAGGCATCATTTTAGAATTGTGGTTTGAATCCAACCTAGTGGATGACTAAGTATTATTATTTTGATGAAGTAAGGTAGACTAGTCTTGATGAGATGATATGACTATCGTGGATGATTAGAATGATTTAGAAATATATTGTGAGTAAATCATCTCTTTTACAGGTTTATGACAGGTTGAAAACCCTGAAATTACAAGGGAGACTCTGGCGAATTTTTCGTTCGCCCTAGTCCTATTTTGAGGTGATTAATAATATAGATAGCTATATTAGTTTAATTCTGATTAGGTTTATAAGCCTTTGTTTAGGTTTGTTTAGTACTAATTAGTCACCTTGTATAGTTAATCTAATGCCTCGAGATGCGATTCAATCTCTTAGAGATTTGAGTTTTAAATTGGGGCGTTACACTGGGGTTGTTGTTGTGATTCTGGTTCTGATTCGATTTCTCATGTGGTCTGGTAGGCGACTGAGGTGCTTTAGCTGGAGGTGTGGTTCTTTGTCCTTGGGATGACTCACCCTGTACTTTTTGTATCTTATCTCTTGTGAACTGAATTTGTTGTTGAAATCGGGCGGCTCCTTATTTCTGCATGGCTGCCTCATTCTTTCTCTGTAATATTTCACACCTCTCTCTAGCATTTGAACCTTTCTGACAATCTCATTAAAACTATGAAATTCTAAAACTATGAGCTTTTTATACGACTAAGGATTAAGTCCATCCTTAAATTTTCTTATCTTGTCTGCCTCTTTATCAACGATGGTAAGGGCAAAATGAGATAAGTTAGTGAACCTAGCCACATATTGGTCCACTAACATATTTCCCTGTCTCAGACCCATGAACTAATAATACTTCATTTCCTTCACTGCAGTAGAGAAATACATATCCAAAAACAAACTCTGAAACTCATCCAAAGTAATTAGACCCATTCCTTTCGAAGTGATTTTCCACTAATCCCATGCATCATCAACTAGCGTAAAAGCAGCCATCCTAACATTTTGCTCATCCGTGCATCTAAGCAAATCAAAGATCTTCCCAATATCCTTAAGCCACTTTTTTAAGCTTTCACGGGATCCGGTGTTCCATCATAAGAAGTGGATCCCCAACTTTCGAAGTCCTTCAGAATTGCATTATCGTCATGTGGCCAAGGGTTTCCAACCATAGGTGGAGCAGGCTGGGGAAGCGGTGGTGGTGGGGGTGCCACCCCTTGTGGAGCTCTTTAATTTGCTCACCCTCACTTCTTGTCTTAGCTAAGCCACTTTAGTAATTAACAGGCTAACTGTTTGTAGGACGTTGGTTTAGCCAAGGTTCAGCATGATGTGGTTGTGGTTGTGGCTGTGGTGGGGGAGTAGGTGCACGAGGCGGTGACGGCGGCGGTGAAGGTGGCGGTGGCCGTCTAGGCCGCCCTCTCGGCATCGTTCACTGTCAAGAGACATGGAAGGAATGAATTTACCTTCATATTCAACCAAAACTTATAAAACCATTAAATATCATAAACCAATCGAAAGCATTCAAATCAACAAAAATATCGAAGTACAATAATAAGGCTTTTAACATCTTGGTGACTTTTAGTTCCTTAAAGCTTTTAGCTTCTCAAAAGATATTTCCCTAGTCTTGATAGTTTTTATCTTAATATTCAGTCCACTCAGAGCTAACATTGCTCTGCTACTATTTGTAACTCCATGTAACCCAAAACACGGGACATTACTATTAGTCAACAAAGAGACTCAAAATCTGACAGTCTCTTCTGTAAACTGAACCAAAGCACACCTGATAAACACAGTGTATACTATAAAAAATATATAGCAGAAGTAAAAGAAACTAAATGTATTCACAAAAATTACCACCTTATATATATTTTTTTTGAAATTCCAACAGCATGGACCAGGAGAGACCTGTTAAGAGATCATTATCTAAAAATTATTCCATCATTATGTCCCCTGCAAATAACTATACCATTCATTCTTTCACGTAACATAGATATATTTGTGATATGATATATAATTATATATATTGTTTCCTGTCTATATAGCGAGAGAAAGATAAAGTAAAGGATGTATTCATATAAAAACAAAATTATCATAAGGCTCACAACCTGAGCCATAAAAATAGAAGTCTCAATGTAAAATAGAGGTAGTAAAACATCTACTGCGACTGAAGAGAGAGAAACCCACATCAAACACAAAATATGGATCCCTCGCCAAGTACCCTAACTTTACATCATCCAAAATAACTCTAATGAGAGAAAATGTTGCTGAAATCTCACCATAACCTCAAAAAACTACCCATCTCATCACCTCTTCCACCCTTGAGCTCCTAATCATCAAGATCTACAACAACAAGGCATGTAGAGCAAAACTCAAAGTTATTTACAAATGAAATCAGCTAAAATCTAAAGTTTTTTGGGCTAAAAACTTACCCAAAAGAACTGAAGAAAATGAAGGGGAAGAATGGGGCTGATTTCCCCTTCTTCTCCTTCCTTATTCTCCTTCTTTCTTCTTCTTCTTCCCCTTCTTCTTCCTCACGGTTCTGCTGCTGCTGCCGTTTTTTTCCCTTTTTTATTTTTTTATTTTGTTGTTTGTTTTTATTTTTAGCTCACTTCTCAGCTTCAAATATGCACGTGCTTTATGCACATCGTTCCACGTGTTCCGCTTCTGATACGTAGGTCACTGACACGTTAGGTTGCGTCGGGGGACTGAATTCACAAATAAAAGGGCTAATTTAACTTACCCCCTAGAATTATTGGTTATTTGGACTTACCCCCTCAAAGATCACATAATTAACTTACCCCCCTCAAACTCACGGTTTCCGTGATTTTTCTGTCGGAAGGCGTGCGTGTGTCTCGCACGTTCCCATTTTTTGACAAAAAAGCCCATCATGTGCTAAGCACCTGATGCACTTAAGTGTCTTACTTTATATGCCCAAACTACCCCTCCACGTGTATGCCTAATGGCTTCACGATGACTGTTTCTTATTTTGATGGTTAATTGAGAGAGTTTTTTTTTAGGGTTAATGTCACTGGTGGCCGGGGGATGGGTTATTGGCGGTGGTGGTGGTTTAGCAGGTGGTGATTGTGAAGAAGAAGATGATGAAGATTTGTTTAATCTCGATCATCGGAAGACAAGCAACCACCATCTTCATTAGTACCACCACCTGCAAAACACATTATCACCATTACCACCATCGACAGTCATCGTGAAGCGAGTGTTGATTATAATTTGGGTAATTTGAGTTGTCGGAGACGAAATCAACAACAGCTGTTGCTATAGTCTTGTTTAATAACCCTTGATAACTAATTGGGTTTTTTTATGCTTTGGAAATTTAGTTTGGTTTTTCAGTTTAGGGTTATTTGTTGATTATGCTCGATCTTCTTATTTTTTATGTTATGTTCATGTTTAATAATGTCCTTTTCTGTTTCATATTTGGGTCAATTGATTAGAGATTTAAGTCCTCTCCAAGGTGAGATCTGATCCCCCTTCTTAGTTTTGCTCTGTTTTAGTAAATATGAGATCGAAAAGAGAAAGTGAGGGACTCCAACATAAATCCATATCTGATCTGTAGAAAGAGAAAGTAGAGATACCTAGAGTTGTCTTTTAGAGAAGCAAAGTAGAGATAGAGAAGAAAGAGAACTGATGTGAGAATTAAAGTTAAATTTTTATAGACAAATTCTGAAATATAATCCGTTTGTCTTGTTTTTTTAGAAGTAATGTACAAAGATTGATGTTGATTGAACACTAGGGTTAATAAATGTTGGACGATTCCAAATGGGTCACTATTAGAGGAAAGAGATAGAGTACAATCGCCTGGACTTGCCATCTTCGATAAGCTTTGTGGTTGGTTTGGTCTACTGCAATACTCTCTTTTTTACAGTCAAGCCGCCATTAGAGGACCTCCTAAATAATGTGAAGTAGGAGTTCTATCTTGGCCGTTGGATTATAGCTTTAGGTCTTTAGTTGTTAGATTATACTTAAGAGATTAGGTTAGATAGGAGGAGTCTCCGAGGGTAGTGTAGGTATAAAAAAAATAGTGATTTTAAGTGAATCGCGTATGTAGCATATGATGGGCTTTTTGGTAAAATATAGGAACATGTGAGACACACGCACGCCTTCAAACGGCAAAATCACAGAAACTGTGAGTTTGAGGGGGTAAGATAATTACGAGATCTTTGAGGAGGGGTAAGTCTGAATGACCAATAATTCTGGGAGGCTAAGTTAAATTAACCCTTAATTTTATTGGGTTAATTTAACTTACCCCCTCAAATGGCAAATAATTTTGAGGGGATAAGTTAAATTAACCCAATAAAATTATTAATTTATCTTTTTTTAAGGAAAACGATGATCATTGTACTCTCTTACAGTAAAGTTAAACTTTAACAAAAAAAAATTTTTTTAGGCAAATCAAAAGTAAAAAGCTCCAAAATTAAATAATTTTAATAAAAAATTTTGGACAGATTAGACCAGTTGATTTTAGAATTAGGAAGATTCTGCAAAATCCAATGTAAAGAGCTAAGTGGCTCGTGAATTTGAAGGTCAAAAAGTCCACTTCGGCATTTATTTTTTCTTTTGAGTGGTGTGGGGAAAAAATTTCATATTTGGGTTGATATTGGCAAGTATCGTTTATTAGCACAGGTCTGCTTTGGGAGAATCTTTTAGGACTCAATAATACCTTTTGTACCGACCATTTTACAAAAGTGGTGTTAGATACTTATGTGGTAGGGTAGGACCCACCAATTTTTCCCTTCCAAAAGTATTTTGAAGAGATTTCTAACTTACATGGCAGTGGGACCTGCCCTGCCACATAAGCATCAGGCACCATATTTGTAAAATGGTCTGTCCAAACAGTAGTGTTGTTTAGGACTCGAGAGACAATGCTCAAACCTATACTTGGAACTAGGGGTGGGACTTCGGCAGGTTGGGCGGGTTAGAGGCTTTGGACATGCCACGCCCACACTATACCTCTGTGTACCCAAAATGCCCATAGAACCTACAAAATTCAAAAGAAGCCTACCCACGCATGGCCCGTGTAAGTTTCTCTGGTTCTTCGGATTTCTTAGGTTCTTCGGGTTGCTCAAGTTTCAATAAATTTAGGTGATTAAATAAGTTTATTAATACAAAAATAATAACAAATGGATAACAAATTTAGTTAAATAAAATATCATTCATAGTTTCGAAAGATAAACAAGCTAACAATCGATATGCTCACGTGATAAATAAATTAAAGATGATTTTAAAATCTTTCAAATTTTATTTATTAAGTAACAAAAATCTTTTTGACTTTACATAAAATGAGACATGGATAATTTTTTTTTTTTTTTGGTCTTAATGCCTCCACCCTATATTGGTAATTCAATATATTTATCTATTTCTATCTTTCAAAATATTTTTCACATGTAAAATTAATTAAAATATTTATATATTTATCTATATATTTAAGTTTCGTTGGGCTGATTGTCCAAATTGACAATTATTTCTGCGGAAGATTGTAAAAAAAATTTAACTTTGAGTTGGCAAAATAATGCGCATAGTTGCCCACATGCCTAACAACCTTTGCCCATGCTTGCTCAAATATCGAGTCGGGTCGGGTTTACCCAACCCAAGTCCCACCCCTACTTGGAACCAGCTGGGTTTCCATTTGGTCACGGAATTAATATTTAGAACAGAATGGAATTAAAACCAAGACATTAGGTTCAGTTCTGATCAACTATTGGGTATCTCGTACCTGATCTTGCATAAATTTGTCCATTTCATTTTTTTTTTTTTTTTTTTTTGGGAATTAGGCCATCAATAACAATGATAATGTAGCTTACCAAATATACCCAACTAAGGGCATCCACAAAGGTGCAAAATCCTGATCAAATTTACATAAATTGTTACACACTGGAGTAGTAAAAAGCTCCAAAATTAAATAATTTTAATAAAAGTTTTTGGACAGATTAGACCAGTTGATTTTATAATTGGGAAGATGCTGCAAAATCCAATGTAAAGAGCTAAGTGGCTCGTGACTTTGAAGGTCAAAAAGTCCACTTAGGTATTTCTTTTTTCTTTTTTCTTTTGAGTGGTGGGAGGAAAAAATTTTCATATTTGGGTTAATATTGACAAGTATCCTTTATTAGAACAGGTCTGCTTTGGGAGCATCTTTTAAGACTCAATAATAATTTTTGAACCAACCAATTTACAAAAGTAGTGCCAAATACTTATTTGGTAAGATGGGACCTACTACTTTTCCCCTCCCAAAAATATTTTGAAGAGATTTCTAACTTACATGGCAGTAGAACCCACCCCACCATAAGCATCGAGCACCATATTTATTTGTAAAATGGTCAGTTTAAACAGCAGTGTTGTTTAGGACTTGAGAGACAATGCTCAAACCTATACTTGGAACCAACTGGAGACTGAAATTAAAACCAAGGTTCAGTTCTGACGATGTCCCGTCGTCTGATTATCATGTCCTTAAAATAGTTTTCTACTGTGTTACTTTGAGATGTAGGTGTGGATAATAGTAACCAAAAACGCCCAAACATGTTGGCGCTCCCGCTCCTAAACCGCGTATTCGCATTTTGGGAGCGAGAGTGCCTTCGATCCGCGATTCGAGAATTGTCGGAGCGCGGTTCGAGAATTGATGGAGCGCAGTTCGAGAATTGTCGGAGCGCAGTTCGAGAATTGTCGGAGCGCGGTTCCATTTTTTAAAGCGCCTAATCAACAAAATATTTTCAAATGTCTATTTTTTTTTGTTAAGTTTGTCCAAATAGACTAATTTTTTTACATGTATATTACTTATACTATTTGGATCATATTTTAAAAAAATCAGCTCAATCGAAGACTTATATCACTACAAACACTTAGGTGGCATTTGTTTTTTTTTTTTCTGAAATCTGAATCTGAGACTACCTAGGTCATCTGGATCTGAGATCATCTAGATCTAACTTGTTTGAATTTAAGTTTGTTTGTTTTTTCATCTGAATTCTTTTTATAAATGATATCTGACAAACTTTTTGACACTTTTGCCCTTATTTAATTAAAATATATCCCTATTAGTTTAGAGTAAGTTATATTATGGTAGGCATCCCCTCCAAATTGGGGGAGATCGTGAATGGAGGATCTCATGTAATGTTAACCGTTAAAAAAAACAAGAAAAAAAAAAGCTCAATTTTTAGAGGACCAAACAAGTTAAACTGTAAAAAGGACGATTTTGTCATTATAATAAACATTAGAGGACAAAACTGTAAAAAGGACGAGTCAGCATATGTTATTTCTTTTCAGTACAATTTTTGTGCTGAAAAAAAA
>MVGT01000879.1:17373-37841 GCA_002174775.1 Macleaya cordata
TGAGATATAGGGTGTCGGATTTCTTAGAACCCTCGACTAGTCTCTAGGGCGTGAGCAGACCTCCCTATCCACACGGAGTAGCCATCAGAGGATCGATCACTCGACCTCCATTTTGTGAGGTGAGCGTCTTGACCACTTAGCCATCCTCCATTGCCAAATCTGACTGGAATTGGGCGGATCAATCAATTCCCATCTGATTCACGAGTTATCAAGACTTTGACTACTCCTGCGAGTCCAGCCCTCTTGTTGGATTCCAATTCTAATTTCCCTTACAAATTGAGACACTTGGGCACTCAATCTTGTCCGTCCAACACTTCATTTGGATTGATACTGATAATGATAAGAGAAATATGAAACAAAACCTACTCAAATAATAATAAAATAAAATAAACAGAGGTGAAATTTAAAGAAAATTTCAGGCAGATCCTTAAATTAAAACATGGTGAAGAGCCATGTATAACATAAAAACTCTAAAGGGCTGCCATAACAGAAATCTTGGCCGGGTGAAATTGAGTCATCGCATATAATTTTATTCACGCGAGACCCATTGGATCGGCCGATTTAGCTATAAAAAAACCCTAATCAAACAAATTAAGGTAGAAAGATATTTAGATCGATCTGTAAACCCTTTTCTTCTAGAGAGAGAGGAGTAGCTCTCAATCACTGAGATAAGGAAAGGGTTTTAGGGCTTCTCTGTACGCCTGCAACGGAACCAGGAGGCATTACACGAAGTAGCACACATGGTTCTCTCAAGGCAATGAAAAACCCTAATTGGGTTCGGTCTCTATTTATAGACAGAGGAAGAATTGAAGTGAACTATTTGTTTTACATAAATACCCTTCGCCTATTTACTTAATGTTCACTTTGCCCTATGAAGTGTGGGCCAAACCTATTCCCGGGCTGGGCCTAAATTGGATATTTTCTGAAATTTTTAGCACCCACATGTTTTGAGAATGTCACTCCATTTTTTATTTTACTTTTTATTGTTCTTAGATAACCTGGATGGATGGCCGAGTTTCTTAGAGCACTCGACTAATTCTCAAGATAATGCAGCCCTCCATGCCACACTATCGGGTAAGATCATGTTGTTTGAGTGGCCTAATTTCTCTTTATTCTGAAAAGTTAGCCACCTTCGTAAAACATTTTTACTTTTACTCACTTAATTTTACATTTTTGTTTACACCTGCCTTTAGAAATCTTCTTAGTCGACATCAGTCTTTGGATCGTTTCCATGTGGATCTATATGGTGGTTAAAATGAGGTGTAAAGTGAAGTGTTAATAAAAAAAAGTAGGTTACGTATCCTTCTAATGTACAGGCTTAAATGTATAGGTTAGATGTACAGCCTTTTGCTGGGCCTACATGAGGTTGATCTAAGGGCCGAGGTTTTTTTAAAATGTTCTTCTCATCATGTAGATCATCTTCACCAAAAATCAATCAATAATAAAACTTTTAGCCCCACCAAAAGTTGATCGGAATTTGATTAAAAATAAACGGTGAGAAATGAACGATGAGAAACAGAGATAACTTTTAATGGGGCTAGAAGTTTTAGAATTGACTGATTTTAGGTGAAAATGATCTACATGGTAAGAAGAACATTTTCACAAAATCTCAACCCTTAGATCAACCTCATATGGGCCCTACAATAGGCTGTACATCTAACCTGTACATTTAAGCCTATACATATATCCGGACTCCTTATATATATATAGTGCAAAAACACATACCCAATCAGCCAATATATTGTATCATTGATTTAAAATTAGTGGATGACAGGGTTATAAGTTCTAATGGGCTGATTTTTATCTTTTTGGTGAGGATAACATATTCACCAAACTTCAAAACCTTTGGATCATCTCAATGTGAGTTCCACAAACCACTTTATATGTATAACAATGTACGTGGATCCTATCTCATAATTAAATCCTCATCTTTTTAAATACAAGTAGTATTAATGCACCTTTATGTCTACATGTTTAGGAAACATCAGACCAAAATCTATCGATGTAATTTTACTAAAACACTAAGAGTCATGTCAAATTAGTAATAAAAGGTAGGGTTATTTTAAGTTACCTCCACAAATAATTGTTGGGGTTATGCCCTAAAAATAATTTGTTTGACATTTATGGTTACTTGATATAATAATTATTTAATTTATCATATTTACCATATATGGTGAGATTATTATTTTCGATGAATTATTCATATATAAGTATTGTATATAGAGAGAGATATAATTAATTGGTGAATGTTTTTGTTCGTAGTCTAGATAACTACACGTTATTGGGAAGACTATATTATACTAAAGTCGATCACGTAAGTGATATGATGTATCTCCATCACAGAAGTAGAGACTTCTAGACTTGTATATTGATGTATTTTGAATATATCGAACTCGATCATCGAAAAAAATACTTTATATTTTATGTCAGCATATTTAAAGTATTTTTACACTACTTTAGGTAAAAGTTCTTAATCCTGAGAATATGTATACCCTGTATGTAGGTTACAGTTGTTTTGTTTTGCAAACAGTGAGGTCAATCGACGAAAACGAGATCTAATACTCTAAGAAAAATGGATGACTGTGATCTTATGGAAGGATTATAATATTCAACATGGAATCCACTTCAGAGATGTTCACTTAAGTCAATGCATGGAATATTATTCTAAACACCTTAATGATGTTGACTTATAAATGTTACAAAACCAGAGGGTTTTACGAATATCAGAAGTAGTGGAGGAAATATTTGCAAATTAAGTAGTGGGAGGGTTTTATAATAATTCCACTGAATCTGGAGGGTTCAATTATAAGTCCTTGGTGGACCAACTAGTAATTATTATTTTAGTTCCTAATTTTTATAAGAGTTATAAAAGAATTAGGAAACTAAAATAATTAGCTAGATTTTAGTGGGACCCAATTTAGATCTAATTAGGAGTTGTAGTAGGGTTAGGTTGGCCTCCCTTATATATACATAAGGGAGGGACGATTTTTGTATGGCCACCCATTGCAAAAATCGTTGCTTCCTCCCTTTTATCTCTTCATTAATCCTAATTACTTCTAAACTATCTCTAAAACCCTACCTTCCATTATACCTAGAACTAGAGTTTGATTTTGAGGAAGAAGGAGAATCAATAAAGAAGATCTATTCCGGTGGATTAAAGCAAGAAGAGGAGAACCATTGAATAGTGTCTTCATCAATAACGCTTCAAAGGTAACAATCTTTCTAACCTCTATAGATTCCTAACAACGATTAAGAATAACATGGGATCTAGGAAAAGTTTTACACTTATTTTATTTCACTACAAGTTTAATTTTAAAAACTCTAACAACAGTGGTATCAGAGCCTAACTTAATCTGTTGTTAGGGTCTTTTATTTTGTAGGATCATGGATCAATTAATTAATTAATTGTAATATTAATTTATGTTGATGTGTAATTGAATCTAGTTATTTATTTATTTTAGAGGCATGTAAAAGGGGAACAAAAATTAGTTTCTTAGTTTCGCTGCCTATTTAAATTTATAATATTAGATTTGATGTACACCCTATACAAGGGTATAGGTTGGATGTATTTATTCTTTGTTATTTGATGGAGATCAAAGGAGAAGAAGATGTGGAAGATGGAGGTGCATGGATCGTTGGGTTCTAGGAACCCTAGAATTTTAGGGCTTTTTTTTATATTGATAAACAAAACCTAAAAGCTCCAAAATTGATAAGTCTATATTGCTTTTGGATTCAATCCAAGAAACCAACAAAGAAATATCTATTGATTTTGATCCATGATTTATATTTTATGTTAATAATTTAATTTTGATTATTGTTAGTTTAGAATTAATTTGCATGTTATTCTTTAATTAGAAATAAGCACCAAATTAAGTCCCAGAATCTTAGTTAAAAGGGTTGATAGCTAAATAGGTATATTTCTTATTTTGAAAGAGACCTTTTTCTTATTTTGATAGAGACTTTTTCAATAATTAATTGTTTCTAGAAGTAAAGATTTGTTTCCATAAGTTTTAGGTACTAAATTTGCTATTAATTTTGTGTTTCTAAAATAAATTTTAGAAAATCTACTTTCTAATTTTGAAAAGGATCAAAATTGTTTTAATTTTAGAAAACAAAAATTTGATTTGGTTAAGGGGAGGGCGTGCTGGGCTATGGGTGCAGGACATATATTTGTTTTGGAAGGATTGGGCTTGATTGGACTAAGCCCATCAACAATTTAAAAAAAAACAAACAAAACAAACATAATAGAGAAGAGCTATGGGTCAACCGTACTAAGCCGAGGCACGAACCTGGTGGGCTTGACTGATCGGCCCAAACCCAGACACTAGGGTTAAGGCAGCTAGTTGGTCAGCCCCCCTCGCCCGACCCGCCAACCCACCTAGCTCGACCCGCCAACCCGTCTATCCCGACCCGCCAACCCGCGTAACTCGACCCGTGGACCCGCTAACCCGACCCACATAACTCGCTACCTCGACCCGTTGGCCCTACCCACGAGTCAGCTGAGTCAGATCCGTCTGACTCAGGTGACTCAGATTGTCTGACTCGCCTGAGTCAGTTGACTCAAGAAGGTTTGGTTCGGTTCGGACTAAACCAAGTTGAACCGAACCGAACCGGATCTGAACAGAACCGGTCCAGGCTCAATTTTAGTGTTTTTTGAAGAAAATTTTTTGAAAAATTTCGGTCGGTTGGTAGTGGGTCCCACATGGGTCCTAATACGTGGTTTTAGATTTTGGAATGACTTAAAAATTATTAAAAATGTAATTTTTTTAATTTTCAAGAGGTTTTAAAATGGATGGTGCTTAATACATGCTTATTATAAGTACTAACTTATGCTTGGTTTTTGAAATCAAGGGACACAAAATTAATCATTATTAAATTATTAATTAATTAATTACTGTTGTGTATTATTTTTGATGTATGTAAAATAAGTTACACGCGTATACAAAAATCCCTCTTATAAGAAATTGAGTGGGAGAGGGATTTGATAAATAAGGATTTAATCCCATAGCCTTCCACAGTCAATCTATGGATAAGTTTAGGTGTGCTAATGCCCCAAGGAATAACACGTACTAAACGGTTGTCAGCATGGATTGTTTTTAGGGCTAAAGTTTAAACTAGATAGTTTGAACAGATTTTCCCAAGGAAACTGTTCTTATTAATCTAACATTTTAAACCGAGATTGTGGATCACACTCAATTGAGAAATGAAAGACAATGCTTCCCCAAGGAACAAGTGTCTCTCATTTCATCAGAGGCTAAACAAATTAGATATTGATTTAATTTCGCATGAGATGACCGAAAAATTAGATCGATGGAATTCAGAATTTCACCTAATCTAGGTATACTTTCAGATGACCCCAAGGACTGATAAATGTATACAATTGATTAGGATTCTGATGTTTATTATAATATAATAATATGAGGGTATTATAATAAATAAAAGCTTTATAACTTATCTCACTTTTGTTTTATGCATATTATTATAGATGTCTGCATTCTCTCCTTTACATATTATTCTGAAAGAAAACCAGTTGACCAGACCTAACTATGTGGATTAGAAAAGAAACCTTGACATTTTGCTTATTGCACAAGACTACAAATTTATCCTTGATGAAGAATGCCCTGCACTTCCTGGTCCTGATACTCCTCAAGAGGAACATGAACGATATCATAAGTGGATAAAGGCGAATGATATGGCAAAATGCTATAGCATGGCCTTTTTATCCAATGTCCTCCAACAGCAGTATGAGAGTGTTCCTTATGCTGCTGACATCATTCGAGAGCTACGAGAGATGTTTGCTGAACACAGTCGTCCTGCCCAACAGGAAGCGACAAGGAAGCTATATAACACTAGAATGGCGGAGGGGACACCAGTTCGTGACCACGTGCTCACTATGATGGCCTTGTTCAATGAACTAGAAACCCTAGGAACCACATTCCAACAGTCTTATAAGGAGGATGCCATTCTTGCTTCATTTCCGCCATCTTTCAATCAATTCAAAATGACTTATAATATGAACAAGATGTCATATACTCTTCCTTAGTTGATGAACCAATTGACAGTGGCATAAGGAATCATGAAAGGACATAAGGCTGGAAGTGTTAATATAGCTGAGAGTTCTTCTGGACGTAAGCCTCAGGGCAAGAAGTCCAAGAAGAAGAAGGGAAAGAAAATATCTCAAGCAGCTAAACCTCTAGAGGTAAACAAGGACAAAGGAAATGCAAAGCCAAAAGGAAAGTATTTCTATTGTGGTAAAATAGGGCATTGGAAGCACAATTGCAGAAATTATCTAGCAAAGAAGAACGCCTCAGGTAATTTTGAATCATTAGTTGTTGAGGCAAATGTTGCCACTAATGCACCAAACTCCTGGTGCATTGATTCTGGAGCCACTAATCATGTCTGCAATACCTTGCAGGGGTTCCAGATAACAAGACAGCTAAATGAAGGGGAGGTGTGCTTGAGCTTAGGAATGGAGGCAAGAGTTGCTGCCATTGTTGTTGCACACGTTCGACTTCTTTCTAGTTATTATGATAGTGAGAATAAGACTTTAGTATTAAAGGATTGTCTTTATGTGCCAGATGTTCGACGAAACTTAATTTCTGTTTCTTGTCTTGTTAGAGATGGTTTGAAAGTAGAATTTGATTCCTCCAAAGCATTAATAATTAAAACTAGTTTAGTTATTATATCTGACATGTTGGTAGATAGTTTGTATCTTATTTCTCCTATCATTCCCTCTGTTTACAATAAGGAATTACACACATCAAATTTCTCTCTTAAAAGGAAATCACCTTCACCTAATTCTACATATTTGTGGCATCTAAAGCTTGGACATATTAATCTGAAGAGGATCCAAAGATTGGTTCAAAATGGGCCTCTAAGCTCATTGGAAGTTAAACCATGGTCTCTTTGTGAATCATGTTTAGAACGTAAGATGACCAAGATAGCCTTCTCTAGGAAAGGCATTAGAGCCAAGGATTTATTGGAATTAGTTCACACAGACGTATGCGGTCCCATGAATATAAAGGCAAGAGGTGGCTATGAGTACTTCTAGACCTGGCAACGGGTTAGGGTTAGGGTCGACCCTAGCCGGGTTGGCGGGTTAACGGGTCAAGATTGATCAACCCTAACCCTGACTTGTTTAATAAACGGGTCAGTTTTCCAAACCCTAACCCTAGGCGGGTTGACCCTAACGGGTTGGCGGGTTAACTCTAACTAAAATTTAAAAATTTAAAGACCATTTATTACTTATTAATTATTATTTTAAACTTAAAACTCATTAGATAAATTAAAATTTGTCAAATTTATTAGTTAAAAGATTAAATTACTAACTAAAACTTAAAAATTTAAATAAAAAATTAAAATTTACTTATAAAAAATTGAAATAAAGTTTTATTTTTTTAAAAAAATATAATTTACGGGTTGGCGGGTCATCCGCGGGTTAGGCGGGTTGACCCTACTGACCCGCGGGTCCAAAAATGCCAACCCTAACTCGACCCGTTTAATTGGCGGGTTGAGTTAGGGTCAGGTTAGGCGGGTCGGGTTAGGGTCGGGTTGGCGGGCCGGGTTACCCGTTGCCAGGTCTAAGTACTTCATCACCTTTACTGATGACTACTTAAGGTATGGCTACATCTACCTAATGCAACATAAGTCTAAATCCTTTGAAAAGTTCAAAGAATTCAAGACTGAAGTTGAAAACCAAACAGGTAAAAGAGTGAAAGCCATTCAATCTGATCGATGTGGAGAGTATCTCTCAAATCTATTTGGAGCATACTTAGTGGAACATGGGATAGTATCCCAATTGACTGCACCAGGCGCTCCCCAGTAGAATGGTGTAGCGGATAGAAGGAATAGGACCCTATTAGAAATGGTAAGGTCCATGATGAGTTACAGTTTCTTACCCTTATCCTTTTGGGGATATGCCCTAGAAACTGCGGTATACCTTTTGAATTTGGCACCTAGTAAGGCAGTTCCTAAGACACCCAGAGAGCTGTAGACTGGGCATAAACCTAGTTTACAACATCTTCACATCTGGGGGTATCCGGCACATGTGCTGAAAGGAAAGTCTAGCAAGCTAGAATCGAAGTCAGAGGTTAACCTATTTGCAAGGTAACAAAGAAACTCGTAGTTATTAATTTTATAATCCTAGAGAACAAAAAGCATTTGTTAGTACAAATGCAGTCTTTCGCTAGGAGGAATATATATTGAACTACAAATCACAGAGTAAAATTGTGCTTGAGGAATTATTGGATGCTTCGATAGTGGGAGTAAGACATACACCTAGTTCAGATCCAGTGAACAAGCCAGTGTATAGTCATTCTGCGTCTTTGCCATTTATAATTCCTCATCTCACTTCGTCTTCGTCTACACAAATGATCAGAGGCTCAACTGAAGCCCCTGAATCATCCAGAACTAGGCACACAGACATGCAGGTAGTTCGGAACCAAACATTACCCCAGGTTGAAGAAATACCTCATGTTCTGCATGATCCTCCAATCTTGCAAGAACATGTGGATATGGATCAACCAGAACCACCAGTTCAAGCTGATCCACCTTTACAACCTGAGCAGCCAGAACTGGCGGCTGCACCTGTACCACCATTGCTTCGGCGTAGTGAGAGAGAAAAAAGACTGCCAGCTAAGTATGCTAAATACATACTACTGGGAGAGTCTTTTGAATTAGTCCCTGACAGTCAGGGCACTAAGCCCTCTAACTATGATGAAGCAATGAATGACGTAGATTCGAGATTATGGTTGGATGCTATGAAAACTGAGATGGAATCCATGTATTCCAATCAAGTCTGGGAACATGTAAATCCACCACCCGATATTAAACCTATTGAGTGCAAGTGGATTTATAAGAAGAAGAGAGGACCTGATGGGAAGGTTGAAACCTACAAAGCAAGACTAGTAGCGAAAGGGTTTTACTCAGAAAGAGGGAGTCGACTATGATGAAATCTTTTCGCCAGTAGCCATGCTTAAATCCATTAGGATACTTTTTTCTATTGCAGCTCATTATGACTATGAGATTTGGCAAATGGATGTCAAGACAGCCTTTCTCAATGGCAATCTTGAAGAGGACATTTATATGGTCCAACCAGATGGTTTTATAGCAAACAATCAGGGGCATATGGTATGCAAATTGCGAAGGTCCATATATGGACTGAAGTAAGCTTCTCGAAGTTGGAACATTAGATTTGATCAGGCAATCAAATCTATTAGTTTTGATCAACATCCTGATGAACCATGTGTGTACAAAAGGTTGAATGGTAATATGGTGATTTTTCTAGTCTTGTATGTGGATGATATCCAACTAATTGGGAATGATGTAGGAGCACTATCATCGGTTAAAATTTAGTTGTCTAATCATTTCAGCATGAAGGATTTGGGAGAAGCCAGCTACATTCTAGATATAAAACTTTCGAAAAATCGAAAATCTAGAATGTTAGGCTTATCTCAAATCACTTATATAGATAAAATACTGGAAAGGTTCTCAATGCAAGATTCAGTCAAGGGATTCTTGCCGTATAGACATGGCATTTCTCTTTCGAAGGATCAATGTCCAAACATTCCTGAAGAGAAGGAAGACATGGAAAATGTACCATATGCATCAACTGTGGGAAGCCTCATGTATGCTATACAACCAGATATTTGTTTTGTTGTAGGCATAGTTAGTCAGTACCAATCCAATCCGAGACGTATGCATTGGGCAACCGTAAAGCATATACTAAAGTACTTGCGAAGGACTAAGAATTATATGCTAGTGTACGGAGGAACATACTTAGTTCCAGTCAGTTATGCAGATTCTGAATTTCGGTCAGATGTTGACGAGAGAAAGTCGACTTCAGGATATATTTTCTTGCTTGGTGGTGGAGCCATAAGCTGGAGGAGCATCAAACAAAAATGCATTGCTGATTCTACCACAGAAGCTGAATATGTAGCTATTAACGAAGCAGCTAAGGAAGCAGTATGGTTCAAGAAATTTCTACGGGATCTAGTAGTTGTTCCAGAAGCTACTTCGCCTATTATTCTTTATTGCAACAATAATGGTGCAGTTGCGAACTCTAAAGCACCTAGAGGTCACAAGCCAATAATCACATTCAAAGGAAATACAATCTTGTCAGAGATATCACCAGTCTGGGTGATATTGTTGTCACCAAGATTACTTCGGTAGATAACTTGGTTGATCCATTCACCAAAGCCTTGTCACAGAAGTTTTTGATTCTCATGTCCATGAGATCGGTTTAAATGAGACATTTGATTGTTTATAGTGCAAGTGGGAGATTGTTGGGGTTATGCCCTAAAAATAATTTGTTTGACATCTATGGTTACTTGATATAACAATTATTTAATTTATTATATTTAACATGCATGGTGAGATTATTATTTTCGATGAATTATTCATATATAAGTGTTGTATATGGAGAGAGATATAATTCATTGGAGAATGTTTTTGTTCGTAGTCTAGATAACTACACGTTATTGGGAAGACTATAATATACTAAAGTCGATCACGTAAGTGATGTGATGTATCTCCATCATAGAAATAGAGACTTCTAGACTTGTATATTGATGTATTTCGAATACATCGAACTGGATCATCGAAAAAAATACTTTATATTTTATGTCAGCATATTTAAAGTATTCTTACACTACTTAAGTTCTTAATCCTGAGAATATGTATATACCCTGTATGTAGGTTACAGATGTTTTGTTTTACAAACAGTGAGGTCAATCGAAGAAAACGTGATCCAATACTCTGAGCAAAATGGATGACTGTGATCTCATAGTAGGATTATAATATTTAACATGGAATCCACTTCAGAAATATTCACTTAAGTCAATGTATGGAATATTATTCTAAATTGGCCAGTGATCTTCTAAATTATTTAGAAGATTATTAGAATAAATATTATAAATAATGCATTTGATGGTTAAGGGTAAATAAGTAATCACCCTAATGGTGCTGACTTGTAAATGTTACAAAACTAGAGGGTTTTTACAAATATCAAAAATAGTGGAGGAACTATTTGCAAATTAAGTAGTGGGAGGCTTTTTTTAATAATTCCACTAAATCTGAAGGGTTCAATTACAAGTCCTTGGTGGACCAACTTGAATTATTATTTTAGTTCCTAATTCTTATAAGAGTTATAAAAGAATTAGGAAACTAAAATAATTAGCTAGATTTTAATGGGACCCAGTTTAGATCTAATTAGGAGTTGTAGTAGGGTTAGGTTGGCCTCCTTATATATACATAAGGGAGGGACGATTTTTGTATGCCCATCTATTGCAAAAATCGTTGCCTCCTCCCTTTCTCTCTTCATTAATCCTAATTACTTCTAAACTATCTCTAAAACCCTAGCTTCCATTATACCTAAAATTAGGGTTTGATTTTGAGTAAGAAGGAGAATCAATAAAGAAGTTCTGTTCTGGTGGATTGAAGCAGGAAAAGGAGAACCATTGAATAGTGTCTTCATCAATCACGCTTCAAAGGTAACAATCTTTCCAACCTCTATAGATTCCTAACAACGATTAAGAATAACATGGGGATCTAGGAAAAGCTTTAAACTTATTTTATTCCCCTGTGAGTTTAATTTTAAAAACCTTGGATCTCTATAATGGGATTTTGAACTTACTCCCTCAAAGATTATGTATTTAACTTACCCTCTCAAACTCACAGTTTTCGTCATTATAACATCTGAATGCGTATGTACGTTTCACATATTTTTTCTGGACCAAAATTCTCATCACGTGCATCACTTAAGGTACTTATTATTTTTATACCCAAATTACCTTTACATAACCTGCTACACTTTGTGGGAGTAATCATATGGTGCATCCTAAAATTTTAAATTAGATGATTGATATTAAACTCAACCATGATCTCCTTCTTCTTCAACAATGGCACTGCCTAACGTTTGACCATTCTATCAATTTTCTAATAAATAGAGAGATATGAAACAAAGTAAACACCACACGTCGTCAGCTTCGACAATATAATAATCTAATCAAACTAGAACACCTCCAACTTTATTCTAACTTTTGGTGATCGATGCACTACCCACTACCATTAAATCTAACTTTATTCTCATGTATATGAAGCATCTTTAGTAAATTAAGTTTCTTCATCAACGAATAACTGCATCGAAATCACGTTGAACCCTAAATTTTAGCATGTTTCTAAACTGTTGGAAATGGCTCGTTTTTTGTCATCAGTTGGTGTGAGTATCGATACCAACACTTAGGGTATCGATACATGCTGGAAATCTACCACCATAAGAAACAGTTGCTTTGAGTATCGATACCACGCATATGGGTATCGATACCTACTGAATACAACATCCGTGGGAAGTCAGGAGCACTTAGTATCGATATCACTAATGTGGGTATTGATACCCACTGTAAAGGCCACATTAGGGACCATCAGTATCGATACCCATGAAGGTGGTATCGATACTCCCTGTTTTTAGAAGTTGCGATACTTGCTAAATTGAAAGTCCTAATTGAAGTGTAACTCTTTCTAATTCGTGGGAACCCTTGTGAATCTATAAATAGGAGTTCCCAAAGTGGTTTTTAAGTATCAGAGAGTTGTGAGGAAACCCTAGGCATCAAAGAGAGCTCTTGTGAGAGAGATTGCAACCGGCAGCCCTTTTGGGCTGCCATTAGGGCTGCTCCATTGCATGGTGAGAGGGAGTAGCTATTTGGTTTCTTTGATGTGAGTTTGTATCTCAGTGGGTGAGTCGAAGTAGAGGGTATCAAGTTGAGACTCGGTTGAATGCTCATCGGAGAGCGGTTGGGAGTCGTTTGATTGATACTCTGGTATGTATTGGTGTACTCTGATCATATTGAATAAATTATAGAATCGATTCTGCCTATGAATGTAGGCAATCTTTCCGAACCACGTAAATCTTTATGTGTTTTATTTTGTCTTTCCTTTACTATCGTTTCTGCTGTAGTTATATTGCATAAAATCTATTTGTCGATCTTGGGGGGTGCACAATTGCATTAGTCCTTTTTGATTGGTGCACTTCATAAACATCATCGAGAGTATAATAAAAATTTTCAGCCCACCATACGCCTTCAAATGACATAAGTTAAGTTAAATACGGGATCTTTAAGTGGTATGTTCAGAGGCTCATTATTTTAAAGAGTAATTTAAAATAACCCTCAAAGGTAAGGAGTATGTCAAAAAATCATTTTATGCCTAAAAATATCCCCAATTCTTAACGAGTTTCAAAAGTAATACTACTCAGTATCTCTCACTTTGACCTCACATTGGACCCACCCTAATGCCAATGTAATCAAAATTAATGTTGATTCTACTTTCACTTATCCTTCACTGCTTCATCTACGGTTGCGAGAGACTTTAATGGGAATTTTATTAGGTGTTCCATCTCTTTCACTAATGTTACTACTCCTCTTGAAGCCGAAGCTCCGACTTTTCTCAATGGAGTCCAACTAGCCCATAATCTTCATCTTCAGGAGTGTATCATTGAAGGTGACTTGCAAACAACTGTGCAAGCTTTTCACCGCAGTTCAGCCCTTACTCTTTGGCAAATTCGAGCGTTGATTTTAGATATTCTCAATTCTCATAGTTTAGTTCCTGTTATTTCTTTTGCTTTTGTTCCAAAAACTGTCAATTATGTGGCTTATAACTTAGCTAGTCATGCTTTTGCTTTGCGGATTTCTTATTGGTGGATGGATCCATTCCGACCTGATTGTATTGCCAATTCTATCGACTCCAATAGAATGGCCTCTTTGCCTACTTAATAAATTGGCAGCTGCCTTCCCCATAAAAAAAGTAATGCTACTCAACCCATAAAAAATCTGCACAGTTCTATTTATCTGTGGCAATATCTCCAATGAAATAGTAAATAAGGTAAAGCGTATATGCTACTAGACTTTTGTTTTGAAAGAATTCCTCCAAAACGAACTAATCTATATATATATTATAAAGATGAAACATTGGGTTAACATAACCCTTACCTTTAAGGTGCGGGTAAAAAAAACTTGGTCCAATATATAAAAATAAATAAATATTTTCACACTAAATAAAAAAAATTTCTAAAAAATAAAGTACTTGAAAACAGGTTTCTAAAAACTAATAAAATTATAAATAATTTTTTATTTAAAGTGCCCGTTCATTGAACGGGCCACACAAGACTAGTCTAAATACAAGCTTATAAACTATCAAGGCATTGAAATGGAAAGACACTTTGAAGCTCATCAGCTATTTCTAGATAATCGATTTGAGGATGTATTAGCTTCCTCATGAACAAATTTTAGTAATTTTTTTTATTAAACAAAATAATTTTGACTTATTTAAAAATGAAACGCCACATAAGAAAATAGTATCATAAAACTATTGCATTCAAGATGCATTTTTTATTCATTGTCTATTATAAATGTTCTTGCGCTTGAAGCAAGCTCACAAGATGATGACGATTAAAACATGTCACATATGAAACATAAGACATAACAAGACTTAAAAATTTTATATGTAATATTATATGAGAATTAATTTTTTTATAATTCTTATTTTAATATTGTTACATTATTTGTATAATTTTTCCTATCAAAAAGAAAAACATGAAAAAATAAGATGAATTTTTTGTATATAACACCTATTTTAATACTGTTACATTATTTGTATATAATTCCTCCCTTTGCTGGTTCTCTTTCTCCATCCTTAGTCTCTAACTTTTATGACCACCTAAAATTCAAGATTTAATAAAAAGGAATAGAAAAAACATACTCAATTCCATTTGAAACAATCAGTACTACAAATTATTATATGATAGATCTAATATTCACACATCACTAAAAAAATCTACTTTCTCAAACAACTCAGCAAAGAAAATTCAGATTGTGTGCTCTGCAACTCTTTAGCTTTTATGTATAGTGGACTATTCCATTACCAAACAATGACATTGTACCCAAACCTTGATGAATTTGATGATCCCCTTGTCACTCTGCCACATCTTATTCTTCCTTTCCCTTTTTATTCTTCTTCTTATTCAAAACGTAGTTTCTCAAATCTAAACACTAAAAAGAGTCATGACTTGTGATCGACAAATGAAAAAACTGTCGAAGTTTTTGCTTGGATTTCTAGCTAAGCGTCACAAATATCTAAAATTTTACATCCAAAAAGATAACAAAAAGGTATTGACGAGTAAGTCATATTTGAATCATTTGAATACCACTTCCATTTTCGGCTAGTAATAATTTATCAAGAGACGAAAAGAAAGAAATCAGTTAGAGTCATTGGTAATCAGAAAATTAAACTTATTTTTGGTCGATTAATCAGAAGTTAAACTTCAAATAGGTACGGATTAGATAAATAGGCTACTAAACACGATTTATGCTTTTCAATGAGATCCTCAATTCAATTTCCTCCAAAATCTCAATTTGTAAATATTTTATTTTAAGCTCCTGAACCTATAAAACTAATTAAAGTTAATTAAACCTAAAAAAGACAAACAATATTTCACGACTCTCAATTAATTTGATGCCAAAAAGACTTGCACAGTGGATCAATCTACATGAAATTTGAAAAACAAATGCAAAATTTAAATAGGTTTTTAAATTTATTCTCACGATTTACTCATTATTTTAAGCTCCGAGGGATATACGAAATCATATAAGGTTTGTGACATACAATTAAATGGGGTTTTGTTTTTGATAAATCATGGTTTTTTTTTTGTACAGTTTGTTTTCCTCTTTAATTTGTAGATGAGGATTTGACGGTTTGTCTTTTGAAATGTGTATTATTTTTTTTGGAATGTGAATAAGATTTTTACTCTTTACACAAAGTCCAAATACGTGATAGCGCCAGATGAAATGGGCAGTAATGATTCAGAGAATGCATGCGTTTTCAGATGAGAAATTAGCTAAGAAATTGGTTTGTACTTCAAAACACCTGCTAACAATTGCCACGTCAACACTATATCTGGTTATCAATTTACAATGATCCAACAGACTGACACAAGTGGCTAACATTGGGGGTTTTGAGTGGGGCTATATATCCGCTCTCATTAAGAAAAATAACCCCTATAAGAGATGATAATTAAGTTGTACAATGCCAGATGATAACTAAGTTGGTTTCATATTGCACCATGGCTTAATGAAATATATACTTAGCCATAATGTAGTTGCCCTTAATAATGTTTTAATTTTTTAGCATCATGCTTATGTTTACACCTAATTAACACCTACATGTGAGTATGACAATAACTTGGAACTCTTAAAACTTCTTATAAATAACCATTAGTGCCTATTGACATAAAGAAAAATTGTTAGAATTGATACTCATACCAAAAATTAAAAAAAAGAAAAAACCTGACCCAAATATAGAGCAAAGAAATCTATACAAAAAATAATAATAAATGAAAAAGTGCTATAATGGATTTCTAATAAGTCTAACAAAACTTAAATAAAATGACATAAATGAAAATTACTTACAAAAATGGAATAAAAAAATCTAAACAGGTACATCAAAATGAAAATAAAGGTTCACAAGAGTAAAGAATTAAAAGATGGCAATGGGATCCTACAAATTGAAACGAAACCAAAGAAATTTCAATGTATAGGCCTATAATTTTTTTCATCTTCTTTTTAAAACCTACAAAACAAAAGAGATGGAGAAACAGAGAATTATATGCACTTTAGGTTATATAAAAACCTTCTTAAGTTCACAACATAATGACGAAGAAGTTAAATTCACCATCAATGTCTCCTCATATGCAAAGCAGTTGAAAGAGGTTGTTTATGTACGCAGAATAGATAAAAACCATAAATAAAATATGCAACATGATTAAATAAAAGAGGCTCTGACAGAGAAAGGAGGAGATTACCATTGCACTATTTTAATAAAAGGGGTGGTCGACCCCCAAGATTTATCTTTCAAGTTGTATGCCGCTCTATTTTATATTAGAATATATATATATATATATATATCAAAAGTTTTATTTTTTAAAGGAAATCAATAGACGTAAACCATTGTGGAGAAACTGGTGATTTTTTCTCATATATACATACTTATTAATGTTGATGAAAGGAAAAAAAAATCATAAATCCAAGAAGTCATAAAATATGTATATCGTCTAAATCTGTTATTAAAAACAGTATGAAAAACTAGTTTTGCAATGTTTTATGTATTTGAAAAAGTATTTTTACACAAATAAATAAATAGAAAACTATACTTTTACAACTAGTATTTTTATTCAGATTGCATCCAAATTCGAATACAAGATCTTTAGACGGCGCAGTTTTAGTGTTGATGGCGGGCAACATTTGTAAACTACCACCTTTGTATACTACTCTTAATAATTTGGATTTATTGAGAAATTTTGGCATCACATGAAATAAAAATACTCTTTCTATCTCCAATTTGTTAATCTTTAGAACTCAGTCAAATGCCCCTGATTAGCTATGAATCTAAGAAATCTGAATTGTCTTTCTTGAGGCATTATATCAAAGGATTTTAGATGGTCATCATTTTATTACTAGTCTCCATATATATACATATATAACTCGTGCAATGCATGGAATTTTTATTAAAATTATTTAATTTTAATATTTTTGATTTATTTAGTTTATAATAATTACTAAGATGATAATGAAATATTTTAATTTTATTTTATTTTTCTAATTCTTAGATAGAGTTTATATAATCATAATAATCATTAAGATGAGAAGGAGAGCAAGAGAGAGACCGATCAAAAGATAGAGGAGACGAGGATTGTTTAAAAGAAATTAATTATAATGGATTAGTTCTTTCTTTCCTTCTTTCTACTTTAATGGCTTCCACGAAAATGGGTATTTTGATATATATATTTGTTGATAATCAAATATAGTAATTATGCATATGAAAACATAATTGATAATACTAATATATACTAAAACGTTTCGTATACGTGCGTTGCAAGTGTTTACGTTGTACTTGTTCTTTAATTATAGTTGTTATTTATTAATTTGTATCTTGGTCATTTAATATTATAGTGGAGTTATTTAATGCTAAAGTTTTATTTATTACCGGTTATACCCTCTATTTAATAAATAATTTATAACTATATATATGCAATTTACTAATAGAAAAATATGCATAAGGGTATTTTAGGATGTTTTGGCAAAATAGGCGTCACTCGTGTTTGCATTATATAGTAGTATAGGTATAGATATAGATATAATTACTAATATATTTAAGAGATATTTAAGTAATATTGTAGCACTTTAAGAGAGTATATAATCTACATATAATAAAATAGGGTGAACTTAAAACAAAAAATGAACTAGATTTGTCAGAGGACGAATCGAGTTCTTCTTTGGTGACTAAGACAAACACATTTAACTTCCTAATTAATGATATATTTGGTAAATAAAAAATATGAGAAAAATTTGTCAACATTAAGCCTTATCCATGGAATGTTGACAAGCCACTTACCTGACTCTTTAAATAGAGTTCTTACAACAATTAGAATTCTTATGAAATTGAAATCATTATAAAACACTCATATAAAATATATAAATTAGAATATCTATACAGTTAATTAAGCCAATTGCCTTTTTTGAAGCTTTTTACATTCAAAACCTTTGAAAATATTTATTCCTTATAAATATTGTAGCACCCGCACTTTTGGTCCGTCCTGCTACGAGGATTCTCTCTTGCTCTTTGGCTGAGGGAGAAGACTTTTGCATCTCTCTCTAAAAATCTCGTGGTTTTTTATTTGCTTTGGATTTGCCAACTGATTTTTAGGGAATCAGGACTCTAAAGTTAGAAAACTGTTTTTAACCTTTTCTTTGAAAAATTCTAATGGCAGTCTTCCTTAATTTGGTATGCAATTAAGATTCTGCGTAAGAGAACTCTATTACGGGTCAAGAAGATGTGAGGCACCTGAAACCATCCGATCAAAGATCGGTCTCTGCTTTGTAGTTAAGGTAAATAATTTAAAGATATTTGTTATAAGAACTGATTAAGAAATTTTGCCCAGAAAATTTGAGGAATTGACTATCCTGTAGTCAATTGAGTATGAACGTATCTCGTTTTTAGGTTGGACTCCTAATTGCACAAAACTCTCTTTGAAAGTAAATGTATATCATAAAGTAAATGCTTTCTTTTTAAACACATGTTTACAAATTGTCTCTGTGTTTTAGGATACTTGATGTCTTCTTGGAAGACTTATAGGACGATAATCTTTCCTTGTTTGAAAGAAAGATTAAGGCTTCTCAAATGTGTGGTTATTCTGATAATCCAAAAAATTTGGTACAGATTATCTATACTTGTTGGAATTGGTGAAATTTTCTTTTGGGAAATATTTTCCTTGTAAATATTCCTCTTTAAAATGTTTCCTCCTTATTTGAAAGAAAGATTAGGACTTCTCAATGGTGTGGTAATTCTGAGGGTCCCGGAGAATTGGTACAGATTATCTATACTTGTTGGAATTGGTGAAATTTCCTTTTAGGAAATACTTTCCTTGTAAATATTCATCTTTAAAATGTTCCCATCTAAGGGAATTTTTATGCCAGTTGTTTCAACTATGGTATCCCATTTCATACCATGTGCTTCCTTTTAACAAGTTATTGCGTTCTTGATGATTCATTATCATGATCTTTACATCAAAGAAAAAGTGCTAGGACAATCTATTTTAGATTTCCTTGACAAGGTTAGTAAGTAAACAAGGATTATGAACAAGGAAAATAAATGCGTTAATCATTAAATGGTGAGAATGTTAGAAAGTTAGTGTTATTAACTTGGAAATAAATGACAAGAAATGTAAATAATAAATATAGAGATAAAGTTAGTGTTAATAACTTATAAGTAAATGACAAGAAATATAAATAAAGATATGGAAACAAAGGAAAAGAAAATAGCTTGGAAGTAACAAGGTATGTAAAATAAGATAGATATAAAGATGTGATATCAACTTTAGAACAATATATATATGTAACGCCCCGTACCCCAAAACAAGGGACATTACCATCAGTCTACAACGAGACTCAAATCTGGTAGAGTCTCCCCTGTAAACTGGACCTTTTGTCACCTGATAAACACAGTACATACAATAAATATACACAGCGGAAGCAAAGAAAACTAAAGGTATGCACAAAATTGCCATCCATTTTTTTTCTCAACTGAAATCCCAACGATGTAGGACCAGGAGGGACCTGTCAAGACAACATTGTCTAATATTATCCCATCCTCTAAGTCGCCTGCAGTATAACTATAACGTTCAATCTTTCACTTAACATGGATATATTTGTGATATAATATATAGTTATGTTTGTTGTTTCCTGTCAAAATATATATAGCGAGAAAAGATAAAGTAAAAGTCGCATTCATATAAATAAAAGTAACATAAGGCTCACAACCAAGCCATAAAACATAAGTCTCAAAGCAAAAGAACATATGTAATAAGTCATCCACTGTGACTGAAGAGAGGGAGACCTACATCCACCACAAAATAAGGAATCCCT
>MVGT01000879.1:43002-66442 GCA_002174775.1 Macleaya cordata
TTATTATTATTATTATTATTATTATTATTATTAACGGGGTTTCACAATATATGTCTAAGCAATATTTACAATTTGAAGTGATGGCCTTCAAGACAATCTACTTTAGATCATCTTGAAATTTAACAAAGTTAGAGGACTTTTATACCTGGATTTATGAAATAGATTGTGTGGAAATTGGCTTTTAAAGTTTTCTACCAAAAAGAGGTCACACTGTTCCTAATTAAATAAGAGTATTGAAACTAAAATTTGGCAGAGCTTCGCCTTATTTTTCCCATCTCCTAAACCTTGCAGAAGAGATTTTTGAAAAGTTTCTAAACCCAAAAAGGACACACCACTCTTAAATTTTATATGAGTGTTGTGACTAGAGTAGGTAGAGCTTTAAATGTTGGAGAAGAAGGTTTAACCCTTAAGCCTAAAAAGAAAAGAACTCCACTAAGCCTTGCAAATTTCTTCTTAGTTCTTTAAGTCTTCAAGTTTGATTCTTCTCCTTTAATTTTATGAATTCTCTCTTTGTTGTTGAATGATCTTTCTCCCCAAAGGGTCCCTCTCTCAAGAATTGTTAGTTTTCTAGCTCTAGAATTATTGGTCTTTTACATCTCCAAAAATCCTCTTTCTCCCCTCTTTTTTTTTGTGGGGTGGATATTTATAGCCTTCCACCAAAGGTGACGAGGTGGCTCATTTTACAAAAGAGAACTTTGATATAATGGTAAGTAGGTGGATTTTTGTGAGAGGAAAAGAATTAAATTTTCAAGTGTAAAAAAATGTCTTCTTGTGAAAAAAAAGGTGGGGATAAAAAGAAGGATTTGACAAGAGAGTGAGTGGGTGAAATAGTAAGAAAATGATTGGGTTTTCAAGTGTAAAATATGTCATATTGTGAAAAAAGTGAAAATAAAAAGGTGTATTTAACAAGAGAGAGAGAGTGAAATAGTAAGAAGGTAGAGGAAAAAAGAAAAGGAAGAAGAATAAAACCAAACAATCAGGCTTCATCTGGTTCGAACCATGGTTCAATTGGGCTTATTAGACCTTTTTTCTTCCTTTTTTTTGGGTTTATTTTGAGCGATTTTTTTGCTTTACTTTTGGAATGTTTTTGGGCTTGTTTTGAGTAAGAGTTTGGACTTTGCTTTGGGCTTGGTTGTTGGAACAAAATTAGGTCGGTTCGGGACTTAGTTATTGAAATAGTTTCATGCCAGTTTTGGATTTGGTCTGTTGAAATAATTCTTGGGCTCATCTATGTGGTTCCACTATGAGGAGGGCAAAATTTGGGTATCTACAGATGCCCCTCTTTCACAGAGATCTGCTTTGTAAATCGTATACCAAAGTAATGACACCTAAATTTTGGCGATCATTCCTAGCTACTTTGGCAAGGTTCCCTTAGAGTACATTTTACTCGAATATTTATTTAAGCTTGCTTGGGCTCAGCTTTACCTCATTGTGTATCCGGATGGGTATTGGCGGGTCTGGATAAATCTCGATGTTTGAGCTTTGTCGTGATGACCTCGTCCCTTTTGAGTTCCTTTTTCGATGAATACTTTCCTCACGCACTTTTGTTTCCATCTATACCCCATTTTCCTTTCAAGGTTTTTCAGGGCGTGCGCCTCTGGTGGCCATGCCTTTAAAAGAAAAGAAAAATCTTTCCTTTTTGAGGCAAGTCCGAAGACGTCGAAGATCTCCACCCCTTGCCGGTTTCTGCTGCTCTCTTTCTCACATTCCTCCAAGCTCAGAACACCCTCGAGGCATTAGTCGGGACTTCATTTCGTTCCAATCCACCGTTGCCTACCATCGATTTCGCCCTACTCTCCCCATGGATTGCTTTTGGTTTTTCTTCTTTTACTTGATTTTGCTCCAATTTTTAATATTGCTTTTTATCATGGTTATCGGGCAACAGATATGGGGTATTTCACGATTCTTTAGTGCGGGGGGAACAACCACCGATGATGGGTTAACTGTTGATGGCGCCGATGGCTCGCCATCTCATGGAGGGTTTTTTTTTGTAAACCCTCCCCCTTTTTGTTGTAATGGTTTCACCTAAATCAATGAAACTTATTTTTTGTGTATTTACATGATTCTATATGTTCATTGGTCAGGAATGTGCATAGTCGGTTAAGAAAAATCGCCTTAAAACTTAAATGAACTGTAAAAGGGCCTTGAGTACCAGCGGGTTCGAACCAGAGAAGACCTGAGTATGTTAGGCCTTTTGTGGTTTGAACCACTCATCAACTGATTTTTTTCTAAAAGAAAAAATAAGATGAGTTAAAGACTTAAAACCTACATCCCCTTACTTTAGTAGTTCGATTGTTTTCTCTTTCTTTTTTGAAAAAGATCTAACTTTAAAAAGTGATGATTTTTTCTTTTTGGGTTTGTTGCCATAAGCTAATTTAGGGGATGTAATTAGAATTTTGACTTGGGTGACTGAAGATGAACCATTTGTACTTGGTATGTCAGGTGAGGTGGTCTAGATTTAAGGGATTTGAATGGATGTGTGTTGATGGTTGAATGAGCTAGATTTAGGGGGTGATGATTTGAAGGAGTATAGGTTCTGTAAGGAACTTATGCTATAAATGGACTCTTTTTATTTTGCATAGCTCTACTCCACCCTTCTTTAGAACTCATACTCACTAGTGCTCTTGTGTTCTTCCAACACTTCCCATTTGTATTTTCTTCATCTCCACTCATGTTAATGGATGACTTTGTTCGTCGGGTTCACTACCTCACGGATGAAAACAGAGATACAATTTTCACTCATTATATAGGTAACACTTCTTCCCCGTGCGTATTGACTACAACTTGCTCACATTTGTTAATCGTTGTTGGGACCTTGAGGATCTTGTCTTTCGATTTGGCTGTTATAATGAGCTTTGTCCTACGAAGGAGGAATATAGCCGTATTTTAGGTATCTTCACTAATGACGACCTAATAGAAATTTCGCACTATTCACGACTCGACTTCAACATGCACTTAAGTGGTGAAGATGAACATTCTTTCCCCTTTATTTATTGTCCAGAAGGTATCCATATGGGTCATCTTGGACGAATTTCCTATAATGTTCTGGAGCTGGTGACCCGTGGTCGAACGTTTTGCTTTTGCCTTATAAGGCATTTGCTTTTCCGATATGATAGCCTCCGCTTTAACCATTTGGTAGCATTAGATTTACAAAGGGCTAGAGCACATCGAGCGCTTATTCCTCTTGTACTTGGCGAAATATTCAACTTTTTAGATGGATTCATTGAGGGAGTCCCGCTTTGCTTTTTGTAGGAGATTTTCCCACCCCTTTTTTTGTTTCTCTTTTTTTTAGATTCTTTTGATTATTTTTTTTAGATATGGCTTGTGGAGCACCTCCGCCTCATTAACCCGGTTCCCGAGGCACTTTGCTTGGTGGCTAATGTGGTGCGCATCTTCAACATGCATCAATTGTACTATTGGGTAGTAGACCTTATTTTAGCCAACCTCCGAGGTCTCCCAGATGGAGAGGTCTGTTAGCACTTGAGTGATTTGGGTATCACCTTGGCGTTCTCCTATACCGAGGACAATAATGTTTTAACAGTCACAAGTTTGAGGCGTCGGACGTTTTACTGGCCCCAAATACTTTAGCGTCAATTTGGGTATAACCAAGGTATTCCCCACATGTATGGACATTTTTTAGGTGTTACGCTCCTTACACGTGCCATCATTTATGCCACAAGGACGATGTGATGATACCAGGATGGGTATGGACTTATTCGCTGAGATAATGTGGTTCATGCAACACCGATTTGCCTTTCAAGCTACACCGAATAGCGCGACGATCTCTCCTTTTTTGATAGTTTTGGATCAGATGTAGACGATGAGTGAAGAAATGAAGAAAAAGAGAAAAAGAAAAGGAAGGTGGATCCTTTTGTTTTGTAAATCACCTCTTTCCTTTTGTAATATTTGAATCCTTTTGCAATGTTTGAATGAATGAATAACCTTCTTTTTCTTGGTACATTTGTTTATCCTTTGCTTCTATTCATTTTTTTTTATCATATGCATGTGTGCAATTTGTGTGGGATGGATTAGCACGGTGTATAAAAATCAAAGTGAGAACATCCAAAAAGTAAAAAAATTCGAAATCCCTTCAAGTGGTTTAAACCATACGCAGCTTGTATTGTTTTTTTATTTATTTTATGAGAAGCAGCTGATTTGAACCAGAGATGACCTAAAGTCATCAGGTCCTTCCTAGTCTGAACCATGTAGAGACTTTTTTTTTGATAAATCTTTCTACCTCTGCATTTGCCAATTAACACATCCTGTAAAACATAGGGCAAAGTGCCAAAACATTCTACAACCCTTACATGCCTTTCGAGTATATGTTTATGTATTTTCCTTGGTGCAACCTATCTACATTCAACTATGCCTTCTCAAAGATGTGAGGTGTGTCATTAAATACCCCACACAACTAATCCATGCTTTTCATACCATAAAATGTAATGACAAAAACAATGCATCCAAATGATTCCCATAATTTCGAAGGAGTTACACATTGCCGGGGTGCATTCATTCTAAAAGAAGAAATGTATTTCCAAAAGAGGCGAAATATATCACCAACCATTCCTTTCACGAAACATGGCATCCATATGTATTACTTTTAAACTAAGCCATTCATCTTCAAAGATATGAGAGGTAAGCGAAGCATGCCATGCTCAATCAAACTATTCGTTCTCAGAGATAACATGTCACATTGTATCACTTCCAACTAAACTATGTATCTCCAAGGATAAAAATGCTAAATCATATCTCAATTATATACTTCCAAAGTTGTGAGGTGTAGTAAAAACACACCACCTCTATCTAACATGTTCATTTTAAAAAATGCCACCTTTATCAAAGCATGTCATATTAAAACTGAATTATGCATTTTCAAAGACAAGTAACACAATCATTCATCTAAACCCCGTGTCTTCAAATACATAAAACATAATCAAAGTATGTCATGAACCATTAAGCTATGCATTTCCAGAATAACATCGAAGTACATCCAACAAACCATGCATGGAAATCATAGCTTAACGTCAAAGCTTACCATGTCTAACTAAGCTAGGTATCTTCAAAAAGATGTAAAACATTATCAAAATATGCTACCAAACATAATATTAAAATATTACAAACCAAGTTCGAAAGTTTTGTAAAAGAAAGCAAAAAGAACCAACTTGAAGCGAGTTCATCTATTCTTCATCACCTTCCTTCTCATCTTCCTGATCATCTCCATCGATGTATTCCTCGATTTTCTCATTGACGCCTTGCTTAGACTGGTTTATTAGTGTTGCCATGTTGGTTGCATCGAGGCGTGAGGTGTCAATGTTTCTTTCCTCAGCCACGAGACGAAGAACTTCTTTCATATCCTTTACATCGAGGCGCATCTCATATACGCTGTCTATAAGACGCTTCACTTGCGCCTTGAGGCTCGAGGAAGGGTCTTATTTAGGTGACTTAGACGCTTTCCTGGAGTTTTTTAACTAAGCCAAACTTCGGTTTAAAGTGGATTCATTCAACAGCCCTAGCCCTTTTATTATGGGCTCATTCTTGTCGATAGCCATATAAAATATTCAAGAATTAGCCCTACTAACTTTGGAGAAGGCAGCGCCAATTTCTTGCCCATACTATAGTACTGAGTAGCGATCATTCGTCGCACAATGTAGGAAGAAATATCAAAAGGCTGCTTATTCTTGGCGTAATAAAGAAATTAAGCCCACGGTGCCTTGATTTTATTTTTGTTTCCTAGGCATGGGAAAAGATTTGTACAAGCCACCTTATACAATGTCCTCACATCCATAGAACACTTGTCGAGAGGTATAAAACCTTTTCACTTGAGGGCATTTTCAATAAAGTGACAAAATCTCCTCTTCTTTCAGCGGAAGGACCTCCTTGACTTCATCATTTGCCGTA
Source organism: Macleaya cordata (assembly GCA_002174775.1). Classification (NCBI taxonomy): domain Eukaryota; kingdom Viridiplantae; phylum Streptophyta; class Magnoliopsida; order Ranunculales; family Papaveraceae; genus Macleaya; species Macleaya cordata. Next base: position 48,901 of record MVGT01000879.1, read on the forward strand.
GGAATGACTATGGGGCTTTCGACAACTTCCATTTACAAGATTGAGGCAATAGTGGGGGGTCCACCAACATCTCAATACCATAACATGGTCTTGAAACTTGGACCTGAAGAGTCCATTTCTTACATATTGGCATAGAAGATGTGAACAAGGCGAGGGTATACCTCTCCCTCACATATTAGAAGGGACTCCTAATTGAAACTTTTTAAAATGGGGAATAGATTCAAGCTGAAGACATGGTTAAGATCAACAGTTCGCTCAATAACTAAGGGTCGATCGAAAAAATTTCGACAATGCAAAGTATGAGTATCCTTACTAACAAAGAGGTCCTTGGTTTTAGGAGATTGGAAGAATTCCCTTTGGCTTTCAACTTGGTCTTGGCGGGTGCTTGCTTAGTCTTATAGGGCTAGGGTGGACCCCAGTCCCTTCGAAATGGAATGGTCCTTTTGTTTTTGCTCTTACCTTTGCTTGACATGGCTTGAGAATTTGAGGTTTCTCAAGTAATGGGCTATAGTCAACAACTTGGGCCAAAAGTTGAGATTTTAAGCTAGAATGTGAGAGTTTAAACTAGGCTTCTCAATTGTAATGAAGAAATAACTCCAAGATTTGAATTAAACTCAAAGCAATCACCAAGATCTTGGTTTTGCTAGTTTGAACATGCATCTAACACTTTAAACTAAGATTCAAGAGTTTAAGCAAAGGTCTTCCCGATTTCAAAAAGGTTTTACCAATATCTAAACCTAGTGATTGAACAAAAATCAAGATTCAAGGTTACTTTGGAATAGAAACACATAAATCCAAGAAATTATTGCTAATATTCATGAGATCCTAGCATAAACAAGACCTAGATCAAAAGTTTTAGCATGATTTGCAGCCTAGGGTTTGTAAAACAACAAAAAACACATGAACCGAGAAAATGTGAGGAAAGGACTCAAGATATTACCCTAAAATAGAGATTTGTGCGAAAATGGTGGAAAGACTTGAAGAAATCGACCCCAACCTTGCTGCCCTATCCCTCTTCTCTTTCTTCTTTCTTTCATTTCTCTCCTCCCTCTCCGGGTTCGATCCAAAAATGAGAAGGGCTAGTTCGATCCTGTCCTTCTATTCGCTAAAACACGTAGGTCTTCAAAGGCCCGACCCATTCCCTCTCGGTTCGAACTAAGCAAGATCTGTGTTTTTTTTTTGTGTCAAAGAGCAACTGGTTCGACCATCGATGATCTGAAGTCTACGTAAAATTTTTTGAGAAGCAGTCATGGTTCAAACCAGCAAAGACCTAAAGTCAAACTTTTTTAAAATGGGACAGTTGATTTGAACCATGACCTGAAGTCATCAGGTCCTTCTTGGTTCGGACCATGGTTCAAACCAAAAATATTTTGGAATTTTTTTTTTTTTTGAAAAAGTTTTTCTCTCGAGACCTCCCTCCTCTTCTCGGAAATTGATTTCTGCAAGAAGGTCTTTTTCGTAAACTGATTTTTACAAAAAATTGTTCTCCTTACAAGTTAATTTTAGCAAGGGCTTTTTCTTCCGCAAATTGGTTTTCTTACAAAGGTTTTTCTCCTTGCAAATTAGTTTTTGCAAAGTTTTCTTTTTTCTTTAGTTTTTTTCTTGCAAATTGATTTTTGCCATTTTTAAGAATTAGGATTGTCATAGAAATTCTATATTTTTTTTCTTAAACCTTGCCCCAGACGTCTAACGCTCAAAAGTGCATGGCATATCACGGGTATCCTAGAACTTTCATCATTGGCCTTAACCACTATTTGATATTTTGAAAACAAAAATTCCGGACACCTTTTGCGAGGAAAGCTGAAGCGAGAGAGATCTTACCTTGTTCTCCAGTATGTGGTGACTCTCTCCTTTTGATGCTCGGGATTCGAGGTGCCCCTAGTCCTTAGGCGTAGTACCTCTTGAGCTAGTTGACGTTCGTAATACTCCGTAGTCCCATCCATGTCTACGGGCCACACTGCTTTCCCGGTTTAATCTCTTAAATAAAGTACGGGCTTTCCCAATTTGATTTGAATTTTCCTATAGAATCGGTGTGTAAGATCGGTCTTGTCTCCTTAAACACCATATCACCCATTTAAAATTGTCTTGGGCGTACCTTCTTGTTGCAATTACGGGCTAACCTTTATTGATATGCTTTAGAATGGCATATGGCATTTATCCTTCACTCGTCGATGAAGTTCAACTCTTCCACTCTCGCTCGAGTCATGAACATCGAGTCTTCTAGCTCCAAATCTTTTTTTTGAGTTTCGAGAAATCTCGTCGAGGGCCACCTGCTACCTTCGGGACGAGAACGGAAAGATAAATTGATGGAGGAATCCCTTAGCTTGAGAAACCTATCGAAGCTAGAAAATGAGAGAAATAGTAACAAACCTCTGTCAAAAATTTCGGTCAAATCCAAGAAGCGCTCAGGTATACTCAATACTCTCAAACTCTTTAAATTCATTGCTCAAAGATAATGCATTCAAGCATATGTAATTCTTTTTAAAAAGTAATAAAACACTAAACCTTTAAAACAAAAACGTGTTATTATCGTCAAATTATATCAATATAGCGTTTATCTAAAGGAGTGTGCTTTTAGCATAGCTTCATAGAACGCTATATAATATTAGCAAGTATTCGGGATAACACAAATCTTCCTAATTCAAAAATGAGAGAAAACTCTACGATTGACATCATGATCAATTCGAAGAGAATTCAAACATAACTGGCATAAATCGTTGATATCTTTCAAAACTCCTTCCAATAAGGACAGAAACGTCAAAACTCCACCCACGAGGAGGTTTCATTGACAAAACTGGCATGAATCGTTAATCAAATAAAATTGGCACGAATCGTTAATATCTTTTAAAAACTCCTTCTAATAAGGAGAAAGACACTGAAACTCCGCCCACGAGGAGGTTTCACTTACAAAACTGGCACTAATCGTTAAAATCAATCTTTCAGAGCTCCTTCTAAGAAGGATGCATCACTAGAGTTACGACCATTCCCTATAAGATGCCAAGTTCTCTCTAAAATGAGAAATGCTGTAATCCAATCACTAGTATGGGATAAATTTACAAGGCGAGAGATACTAAGATCTCTAAGAGCTTGACACCTAAGCCCTCCCAAACGCTGAGGCATACAATACAAGCAAACCAAAGAACAGGTAAATCACCATGTTATCTCTGTTCATTGAGATAATAAAAGTAGAGGTCAGATCATTTAAATTAATGTATTTATCTTTCCTACTTTACTTTCTAATCATCAAAATCGGACTTACTGTTTTCTTATACAGGAGAGTTCGTACACTAAAGTGTACACAAGATGAGACACAAATGCAAATATCTAATAAAACACCCCAATAACAAAGTAGAAACCGACTGACATCGGGCGGTTGTCAGGTGCCTAACACCTTCCTAAACTGTAACCAGATTCTCTTACCCCGAATCTCTACACATAATAAATCGCAGACCGAGTCAAACAGAAGGAGACGTCACTTGGTTTATCTCCATAGAGACTAAATGACACCTTTTTCTAACAAAAATGGCCTTAATACCCTCACAAATTCAGGTGGCGACTCTTCAACATTAAGCAAAGGATGAAACTCTTTTTTCCTTTTAAAGCAACTAGAAAATGAGCCAACAGAAGTAAAGAGATAAACATCTACATCTAGAAACAACGCATCATCTTACACAACAAAACGGAGCAGGTCCTCCCCTTATCCAAAGGATCAAGGAAACATACAATAGCTCCGCGAGCAAACCGAATGCGAGACACTTAAAGGAGGACGATTCGTACTCTTAGGTCTCTCGGTATCTCCTCCTTCGAGAGAGGGGCAAAAAGAAGGAAAGAGTCGTCGTCGTTCGAAGAAGCGACGTCTTTCCCGGGGGGTGGGGGGTGTTCGCTCGGGCAGTCTAAAGACGGGGCGCCACAATATGCCTTAAAAGTCTATAGAAATTCATTAAAAAGTCTGTCAAAATCTACCACCATAAATCATCTAGACATTCCAAGAGTCAGTAGAAATACATAGATTTTGTGATGTTTTGTTGAAATTCATGGATTTTGTTATTACAAAACATCAAGAGTCTACAAGACTCTGCAATAAGAGTCTGCAGGAGTCTGCAGGAGTCTACAGGAGTATGCAGCAAGAGTCTGTAGGACTATGCAACAGGAGTCTACAAGAGTCTGCAGGAGTCTGTTAAAGTCCGTCGAAGTCCATGACTTCAAAGAGTCCGTGAAATTCCATAAAAGTATGGATTGAATACCCCCTATCATTTTTCGACCTTTATACTTTCAAAACCTAACACACCTAGTCTTGGGCCGTTGTGACTAAATCAGGTCAAGGGTTTAGAGTTTCATGGTGTTACAAGGGTGATGGTGGTGGGGTTTAGTTGTTTTTAGTGGTGTTGTGTAGTTTTTTAGTGGTGGGGTGTATTTAGTTGTTATACAAAGAGGAGTCCACTTAGAAAAACTTCAAAAAATCTGAAGATGGATATGCACGTTGCCAGATTTGACCAGTTTGAGACCCTCGTAGGCTATTCTCCATTTTTAACTTCCACCACTACGCAACTAAATGTCCATTTTTAGCCAAAAAATACACCACTGTGGATGCTCTTATCATACTGACTTTGACTACGTACAGTCAAGCAAGTTAGAGTCTTATTTTTCGATCTTTATACTTTCAAATCCTAACACACCAAGTCTTGGGCTGTTGTGACTGGGTCAGGTCAACTGGACAAAGGTTCCTAGATTCATGGTGTTACAAGGGTGATGGTAGTGGGGTTTAGTTGTTTTTAATGGTGTTGTGTAGTTGTTTTTAGTGGTGGGGTGTATTTAATTATTATAGAAAGAGGAGTCCCCTTAGAGAAAACCACAAAACTAAAGGAAGATGGTTATTTGAGCTTTAGGGCTAAAATTTTAGCGTCCCCCCACACTATTTTGGGAGTCGTATTAACGCCGGTCTTTCGTAAAATGGTTTTTTTTTTAGAATGGTGAGCCTATTTTTTGGCTGTTTGGGCAACAACTAAAACACGATGTAACCGAAATTAAACCCAAGTCTAAAGTGTCAACAATAACAGACAAACCACTAAACCACATGCATGCAGTTAATAACTTCCATTCCACCCACTAGTGATTATTATTATTAATTAGCGTCGATCACTTCTAATTAATACATGCATATATATATATATATATATGATGGAGAACCTATAATAACACTAGTCCTGAAAATTGACTAATGATCGATAAGTAACACCAGGCTTCCATCCTGTTGGAATTACGTTACTCGCGAGAAGCGTCTTGCCTGATTTAGCAGCCTTCAACCGAATTGATAACGGACCTTTCAACGTAGAACCAGAATTGAGCTTCCAGACAGCACCCCACGATTGCTGCATTGGCTGCCAAGCACCCCCTGATGAACCCGAACCATCCTGGAGATCAACACCCGCGAGGTCACCGTCTCTAGCTTCATATTCAATTAAAGTTGCAAAGTAGTTAGGGTTTGAACCGCCATCAACACGGAAGGCCACAGTCATGCCACCATAGTTGCATTCAACTCTGCAAGCCATGATATATATATATAGCCATATATATAATAGAGAAATGTCATTAAAAAAATGAAGTTAAAAGATACAATTGGAATTTTCAAAATAAACGTTAAAAAGTAAAGTTGATCGAATTCATACGCGGCTTCCATAACTACATAATTGGTGTAGCTAAAATAATAATTTATGTACATTTTATTATTTTATCGGTCCTAACTTAAGTCTAAAACAGAAAATAATATTACTCGATAAATTAAAACCCTGATTAATTAGGACCCGTTTGGTTCGTGATCCAAAATTTTGTTTTGAAAAACTAATTTACACGTAAAAAACTATATCTTGTATCACATCTAAAATTATATTTTGACTTTACTATAAAATTCTATATTATTTCATTGAAATCATATAAAACAACATTTTTTGGTTTTACAAAATCCTACATAGTTTTATTGTAAATCCTAAAACACTTTTAGATGTAGTACAAGATATATATTATTATAGGGTGTAAATTTGTTTTTGAAAACAAGTTTTGGATCACGAACCAAACGGGCCCAATATTGTGTAATAAATTTAGTTAATCTCAATCTTATTAATTTGTAGAAGTTTAACTATAGATGTGGGTTCAAATGAAGCTTCATAGGAGCCTCGTTATAATATAAGACAATATTTTAAAAACCGGACCGGTAATCGAATCGAAAAAGCTAGTGGGTTGGGTCAATCTGGTTCAACCAGTGGGTTGACCAGTGGGTTAAGTCTAAGCTATTAATACAGTAACAACAATAAAAACATATTGTTTTATGCAGCACAGTTGGTAAAGTGTCTTTTTGAAGTTACTTATGGGTCTCGAAACTCAACAGTTTAAGTTTTGGGAAATGCTAAAACTATTAAATAACAACTAGTTGTATAGCAATTATACTGTCAAAATGACAACAATCTAATGGTAGCTGAAATGGTAAGAGGTTTGTCACTTTAGGGTCCTGGGTTCAAAACCCAGCAAACTCATTTTCGCAAAATATAAAAAATTATAACACTTTAACTTTAAAACACTGATATAAGATAAGATATACAAAATGTCATTAAAGAGCTCGTAATGTGTTTTATTAATTTAACAAAAAAAAATGGTTCTAAGGGTTGAAATTAATTTAAATGAATACCCCAACTTAGGGCTGATCGATCTTTGGTAACGATGTACTAAAACTTTTAATTAAAACCTCAAATTTACTTTTTAAAAAATTAGAAAACTTAAGACGTCTCTTTTGCTGGGCGCATCCTCTCCAATGTCGTATGATGACATCGAAGAGAGTGTCATATAGGAGGGATATTATAAGACGCAGAAATTGATGACTTGTGTATTTTTTTGACTTGTTTTCCCTATTATTTTTTTAATTTTTAGTGATGATAATGTCAACATCAATGCATTAATCAAGGATTCATGATCCATTAATTACTGTGAATTGAAATAACTAACTATCACAAAAATATTTATTTTGATTATATTTTCCTATTTTAGTTATTAAATTACAGTTATACCGGGGACAAACTGATGAGGTTGATGTCAGTCCATGAATTAGCCATAGGGACCTCGTATATACATTAGAGAGATGCCATTGGGACAACCTATACATCTGTTTAGTGAGACAGATTGAGGTGGCACCCAATATCCACTACTCATTATGGTGGCACCCAATATCCACTACTCATTATGTATTTGTGGGGTCTATACATATAGAATAGGTCGTGAATGTAAGATGCCACCTCAATTTGTATAGTGGGACAGATTTTTAGGCCGATTCTAATCTCTAAATTTGGTACGTCTAGCGTTATTTAAAAATAGTGTTCATACCGTTGATATTGTATCTGCAATACACCCGCATTGCGCAATTGATCTTGTTTGCTAGAAATCGCCATGGCTCCGAATGCAGTACCACTTAAATCAAAATGAATTGGTGATGAGAGACACCCTGGGCACTCGTCGGTGATCACTACGGTTACTGGATTCTCCGAACACGCTGAATTATTGGTACATTTCACCTATATATATATTCCATTAAAAAAATAAAAATCATTCAATAAAATAGCAATTTCGACAAAAATTTAAAAAAAAAATTGTCAAAATATGGCTAATTACGACACTTGATACTAGTTTCAACGGGTCAGTTCTAGTTTGGTTATTGAACTACCTAGAACCCTAATTTATTAAACTAGTTTTGTAGCCCGTATAAAGTAGGTTTTTTTTTGGGTCAAATTTTTTTGTTTTTGTTATATTCTTACTAATTTTGCATATTAGATTTTTTTTTCTCTTAACGGAACAAACTTGAGATAATTAAAATCATCTTATCATTTAAACAAAAATTAAATTAATAAAATTTATATTAAAGATATTTTTTTCCATAAATAAAACAATTTATATAAATTAATAAGGTATAGAATATCATCGAACAAAATTCAAACCAATTAATACAAGTAGAGTGTACTTAATTCACCTGATAACAAGAACCACACCCTTTGCCCTTCTCATAGAGAGAAGGTCCTCCAGCTGATATCATTGAAGAAAGAGGGGATTGCTTTACAGCATTGCCATAACCACAAGCACCACCTACACAAATATAAACCTGCTCTTATATATACATATAACAAACTAACATAACTGAATCATATATTTAATGTTTATATTCTTAAAATAATTTATTTTCTTAAAAAAAAATCCCTTTAAATCTCTCTCCCATGATTTTTTCACTATTTCTTTCCTCATCTCCTTCAAATCTCTCTTTCTCTTATAATTCCATAATCTTCTCCACGTATATAATTATATTATATTAATAATTTGAATTCAAAACTTTGCGGCTGATCAAGGACAACATGAAGCTGATTTTTGGTGGTGGTATTCTCGTCACTGTATTGATGATCGTATCCGAAAATAATTGGTCCATTTTAAAATTTCTAACCCCATCAAATCAATTCTTATAGAAAAATACGCAAATTTTAGGCACGCATTTTTTATGGAGTTAGAAGTTTTGTAATGAACTGTTTTCTAAATTAAACTTTGCTAAATCGATTATATATATATCCAGTGCACGCCGGCCTTATTGTACGTTGTCTCTAACCTACCATCACTTCCAGCACCAGTAGGGGTTCCGTACCATGTCGCTTTGGCTGATGGCCAACCGGATTCAGCCTGCAAGGACACGTTAAAGAGTTTGGGATTGAAGCAAGAGCAGGAATGAAGAAAGCTGCAGCAAAGGAGAGTAAAAAGAGACAAAAGCAGCAGGGAGAAGCTGCTGAAAGATGATGATGAAGTTTGATGAAGCTGCAGCTTAAGAGCCATATTGATGATCAGTAGTTGATCGATCAGTACTAATACTACTACCACTACTGATCAGCACAGTACTGTTCAGCTTTTAGCTAGATATCTTAATTGTTTGTTTGTTTGTTTTTTTTTTTTTTTTGGCTGATGATGAGTTTGAGAGAAATCTAATTGGTATTTATAGAGAAGGCAGGGGAGATGAAACAGTGTACTACGTTGAAAGCTTATAGTAGTGTTGCGTCAGTGTTACTTCATAAAAATACACCAGTTGCTTAATTTTTATTTTTAGCAATAAAAGTCTAAATTAATAAATATTTAAGTAATGCTGATTTTTTTTTTTGCATATTCATCCTCATATATACTCTAGTATTATTTGGCAACACGTATATTGTATAATTACAAATGCGTCAATTGTTACTCTGAAATAACTCAAAGAAACCCTTTGAGAGTTAGAAAATTTAGTGACAAATATAATTTATCCCTAAACTTAGCTACATAAGTCAAAATTTCTCTTTCTTTTTTTTTTTTTCTAAAGCAAGCCTTGTTTTGAGGATAACAGATCCGCTGTCCACATTTTGCAGGTCCCCTCCTCGTTCCCTTGTTGATTTTGGCTTACGGGCCGGGCTCCTCTAGAGTTGAACTAATATAGCGAGTTTTGGTGAGAATATTTTCATCACCATATCATTCTCATCAAAAAAGTTTATTCTAAAACATCTAAAGACATCAAAAGTTGATTGAAAAATCAATTATTTTTTATTTTCAATACATCTTTTGATGAAGTTAAAAGTTATGGTATAACTTTTTGTGAAGATGATTTATAAAGTGATGCAAATATTCTCATAAAACAATCAGCAACTGTTAATTCGTCTTCATGTAAGGTCCATAAGTCAAAATTATCAAAGAACAGACAAATGGGAACATAGGATCTTTGAGTTTTATGTTCAGTAATAGTATAGTTTATTGAGGAGGGATAATGTAGCATACTTTACTGCGACACTATTGCAACATACTTTTTATAGGGCCCATATAAAGATGATTGAAATTAAGGTTGATTTAGAATTGGTTGATTCCAAAATATAATGATCTACATGGCAAGCAAAGCAACCTTACCGAAAGTCACCCTTTGAATCATTTCTATGTGGGTCCCATAAAAAGTGTGTTGCAATAGTATCGCAATAAGGTATATTGCAATATCCCTCCTCTAGTTTTTTGTATCGATTAGCGAACGTCCTAAAATGTGTCTTCTTTACTCTCATGCCCTTATATTTTAAGTACTTTTTTATATTGCAACATACCTTATTACGACACTATTGCAACATACTTTTTATGGGGCCCACATGAAGATGATTTAAGGGCCAATTTTTGACTAATATATTCTTCTCGTCATGTAGATCATCATATCCTAAAATCAGCCTCTTATAAAAGTTTAAACGCCATCAAAAGTTTATTAAAAATCATAGAAAATCAACGGTCTAAAAAATACTTGAAATTTGGCAATTCTTTATAGGCTGATCTGAGAATGTTAAGAGTTTTAGAATTGGTTGATTCTCAAGTATGATGATCTAAATGGCGAGGAGAACAACCTCACCGAAAATCAGCGTTTGAATCATTTTTATGTGGGCCCCAAAAAATGTGTTGCAATAGTGTCGCATAAGGTATGTTTCAATATCCTTCCTCTTACTATATATAATGTTATAATGCTACTGTTTACCATAACTTCGACACATTACGCGGCTATGAAGCACGGACACTTCATTTGGGGTCGCGTATCTGTGTCGGACATGTGTCTGATACTTAGACACACGTACACACGGTGGACACTTCAAATACATGTTTCGTGAGATTTTTTGTAAATATGTTCAAAAAATGAAATGAAATATGTCACACACTTATTTTTTGTGTTTCTCTATCTTTCATCATTGTCGTGTCCGTGTCCTAATTTTTTTAGATTTGGCGTGTCGTCGTGTCCGTGTCGTGTCGTATCCGTGTCCTCGTATCTGTGTCCGTGCTTCTTAGTTACGCGGCTACTGTTTACCAGAATAATGATATTCGATCAGTCTGCAAAAATCTGCCTGTACACCTTACTTTCTTACATGAGCGTTGCTGCATCTCAAAGACTCAGAGCCTGTTTATTTTTTTACCACTAATTAGTGGTAGGCCCCACACAAAATTGCTTTTATTTTTAACCACTAATTAGTGGTAGTAAGAGGTAGATCTTTAATTTTGGGCCTTAAACCTATTAAGTGGTAGTAAGTGATTAGAAATAGCTTATTACCCAGTGTTTTAAAAATCGGACCGAACCGGCCGGTTCAACCGGTGAACCGGTGACCCAGTCAAATTTCTGGTTCGGTTCAACATTGACCCAGTAATTTTCTCAAAAACCGTCTTTTTTAATGTGAACCGGTCGACCCGGCCGGTTAAACCAGTGAACCAGGTGACTCAGTTGATTTTTAAACCGGTTTTTTTTTAAGTTATAGTGTTATAATTTTTATATTTAGCAAAAATGAGCTTGCTGGGTTTTGAAACCAGGACCCTCAAGTGACAAACCTCTTACCATTTCAGCTACCATTAGATTGTTGTCATTATGACTATATAATTGCTATACAACTAATTGTTATTTAAGAGTTTTAGCATTTTCCAAAACTTAAACTATTGAGTTTCAAACACAAGACCCATAAGTGACTTCAAAAAGACACTTTACCAACTGTGCTGCATAAGACAATATATTTTTATTGTTGTTATTGTATTAATAGTTTAAACTTAACCCACTGGTCAACCCACTGGTTAAACCAGATTGACCCAACCCACTAGCTTCTCCGGTTCGATTACCAGTCCGGTTTTTAAAATATTGTTATTACCACTTAATGGGTCTGAAGTCCAAAATTAAAGGTCTGCTTCTAACTACCACTAGTTAGTGGTTAAAAACAAAAGCTATTTTGTCTGGATATATGCCACTAATTAATGGCAAAAAATTAAACATGCTATCAGTCAAGATTAGACCTGGCAACGGGTGACCCTACTCGCCAACCCGACCCGTCAAACTCAACCCTAACCCGACCCACCAACTAAACGGATAGGGTTAGGGTTGATATTTTTGGATCCGCGGGTGACCTGCCAACTTGTGAACAATATATTTTTTAAAAAAATAACACTTTAGTTTAAGTTTTTTATTGGTAAATTTTATTTTTAATTTTAATTTTAATTTTAATTTTTAATTTTAATTTTAATTTTTAATTTTTATTTTTAATTTTTATTTTTATTTTTAATTTTTAATTTGTTTAAAATAATAATTAATAAGTAATAAATAGTCTTTAAATTTTAGTTAAAGTTAACCCGCCAACCCGTTAGGGTCAACCCGCCTAGAGTTAGGGTTTGAAAAACTGTCCTGTTTATTAAAGGAGTTAAGGTTAGGGTTGAGCAATCTTGACCCGTTAACTCGCAAACCCGGCTAGGGTCGACCCTAACCTGTTGCCAGGTCTGGTCAAGATAATGTCTTAACCTAGTATTAAAGCCCCATTGCAAAGAGCGACATGTCTTTTGAAAAAAATTATGGGCGTTTATGGTTTGTGATCCAAAAGCTTGTTTTCAAAAACTAATTTACAGCTAAACTAATATGCATGTGCTATTACATCTAAAAATATTTTAGGATTTACAATAAAATCGTGAAGGATTTTATAAAATAAAAAAATATTATTTTTTTTATTTTCAATGAAATCATTTATAGTTTTTTGGATGAAGGATTTTAAGTAAGAATTTTGTGGGGACCGGAGATTTAGAAGAAAAATAATTAGAAATCATTTTATAATTCTAACTAGATGGTCCCCACAAAATCACTACTTAAAATCTCACATCCAAACAAACTATTAGGATTTTATAGTAAAGTAAAAACAAAAATAGTTTTATTTGTAATTAAAAATATAGTTAATTTAAGTGTAAATTATTTTTTGAAAACAAGTTTTCGAATCGCTATAGGTTTATTGGGTACAATTAGAATCACTGTTATATTTTTGCTCTGAAATAATTACGTGGATCCCTCCTATAATTACATACACGATCTGTGTTATTTGGGTCACCTTCTTTTTTAGGCAGTGTACACTATGTCACAGGTTCGGGCTTCCAACCCAAAAGACTAGCCTATTAGGTGGAGTTGACCTAAACCCATATAAACCCCAAGATCTCCCCTTATCCAACCAATGTAGGATTATTCTCCTTTTGTCACTATTCTACCGTTACATTCTTTCTCCCACCCGAATCCTGCAACGTCCTCGTTGCAATTGTGTCAACATCTCTATCCGTCTCTACCCTCCTTTGGAGACCCACTACCTTTTTGTGGACACAACCCTATGTGTGGGCTATCCTGTATACCCGTCCCCACCCTCTTTTAGAGGACCCACTATCCTCGTGGACACACCTCCCTTATGTGTGGGCGCTTGGAGTGCCATCGGATTAATTTAAATGTCAGACCTTTTATTCATACTTTTAAATTTTAAATTAGTGTTTGAAGTGTAAAAGAGATGATTTTTTTTTTAGATTTGATCTAGATGATGAATATAACACTTTCTCAAATAACCAGCCTATTAGAACAACCCTAAGGTACTTTTAACCTTAACATGCATGCCCTCAGTGGGCACAGGTTAACAAAATCCCCAAACTTTCGAGTAGAGTTCTAAGCATTGCATGAAGATCCATTTGACAAAATACTCTTGAAACTCAAATATTAATTAGTTAAAACTAATTCATTAAATAAATTTTATTTATTGATATTTGAATTAATAATTAATTGATTTCGTAACTTCTTGATTACCATAAAATTTATATATAAATATACAACTCAAAGAAATACAAATTATATCTTATGGATATATTATAATATATATTAGATTGTAATCAAATCTAGTAAGATATTATTAAAATCTTTAACAGGATTCTATTTAATTCAATTACTGATGACTTAATTTATTGGAAATTATATAAAAAAAAAAGAAGCAATACTTCTTTATTCCTTGAAATAATTAAATTTTGCAAACAAATAATGAATTTTCATTATTTGATGTTCTTAATTAACAAACTGACTTTTAATTTCAACACTTTAATAAATAAAATTTTCTTATTATCAATTAATAATTCAAACAAACCACAATTAAGCCAAGCCGAGCTGAGCAATGCCTTAACTTTTTGGGGGTTTTGGTGTGATTAGCGTGTAGAAGTTGAAATTATGAATGGAATGGCTAGAAATCACTGGTCATCAGTCAGATAATTTGGTTTGGTCAACAAAGAAGTACGACCCAACATCATGACAACCTAATGCTCTTAGCCGGGAGTATTGCTAGAATAACACCAGAATTTAACACCAGAATATTCTATCTGTTTTTTAAAAGGAAAATGCTAAACTTACTGCAATTTCCTACTGCAAATTTTACTGCAAAGTCATCACACGATTCTCAAATGATCTCACACCCCTCGTGATTTGCATCATTCTCAAATTGAAGCAAATACTCTCCTAAATAGCTTTTGCAGTAAGGTTGGCATTACACTTTGCAGTAAGTGTAGTATCACCGTTTTTAAAAGTGGTATGAGAGGCTGAAATTGAATTAATATTTTTTCAGCACTGTCGTTTTTAAAAGTGGTATGAGAGGCTGAAATTGAATTAATATTTTTTCAGCACTGTCATGATTGGTTTCCAATCGATAAAGTAAGCAGATGTAATCTTTAGTATCAAAATTTGGTATCCCTGTAGTCAAGTCCCTTAGCCGGTTACATAAGAATGCTAGAGCCCAACGGTCTATCAATTTATTTTTATTTGTTTTGGGTTTTTCTTTGTGGGGCCTACTTTTTCCATTGGTTTACACTTTTTTTACCTTATTTGAAGTGACTAGGTAATCTTGACCCGTATTTCGAGGAAATGCAGATTTACATTTCACTAAATTTCAGTTAGTGAAAGCTACCTCCATTAAGCTAGCCGTTAATGGTGTTCATCGGCAGTTGAATTCCTTGTGATTGAAGATTCCCGTGGGTCTTTTTCTTCGAGTATATAAACGTGATCCGACGGTGTGGAATACCTATCAATGTCGGGAGGGAAACAACATCCCGTAACATTAGGCAAGGATTAGGGTTGCTTGTTTTGCTTCTAGATGTATGTATGTATGTATGTTATCAGGAGGAGCACATGTTCTTAGACGCTTTTAAGGGAGTGTGACCTATTACCCAATGGGACCCACAATGATAGTTCTTTGTGACTAATGGATTGAGGTCTTAGGTCATAGTATTAAGATCTTTGGATCCAGTTTATTTAGGGTTTTCTTTTTTAGTTTGTCAAAAATGGGTATAGGGTTTTAGTTTGGGTTTTTTTTAACCCTTGGTTTGTTTCCTCTTGGGGTTATTGAACTGAAATAGGGTTTTAATTTGGGTTCAGGGTTTACTTCTATTTAGGTATACAAGAGACTGCAATGGCTAAGTGTCCATTTCTTTCACACATTTGACAAGGTACCTGTAAGAAAAAAAAAATTACAAATATCAGATACCCCCACTACTAATACACATAACCCCCTCCCCCACCCACCCCCCAATTTTCTTCAGGCCAGTGTAATCAACAAGGAACAAGAAGATGAGACTAATATTAGCTTATAATCTGAACATTGTTTAACCATTTGGATGAGTTAATTAAGCTGCATGGGGAATTTAGGCCATTTCATGCGACTAGTTAAGTCAGGTGCACATTGTTTAACCATTTGGAGATGGAGAGAAGACGGTAACATCATGAGCGGGGAAATGTGATTTTGTGGAACAAGTATGGGGTAAGTGATTTTCGTATTATGAGTTGGGAGGGGGGAGTAAAGTCAAATTGCTCTTTTTATTTCTTAGGCCATTGTGGCCAATGGTTAGAAAGAACAATGTGCTAGTTAATGAAAATTGACTTCGATGAGAATAGAGCTGAGGGGTGACTAATAATAGTAAAACTAATCAACCGTTATTAACTTTTCCCGTTGTTGGACCCAACACTTGAGCACCTTCGACTACATTTGACTCCATTATTCTGAACACCTCCACCACAATTTGCAAATCATTAGAGGTGGTTTGGATAAAAACAACACTATTAATGGAGAAGTTTTGTCACAAGATGAATTTTGATAAGGCATAGGATCCTCCAACACTAACAAAGATTCGCAACCAAGCATTCCTCAAACTTCTTTTTCTTTTTTCTGACCCAAATTCCAAAAGATTTCAAAATTTTGAAATCACGACTGGGAAATCCGAATCGGACCTTCAAGTCGAAATCTGAGATTCAAAATAGGTTAGTTGATAGAAATCAAAGATTTTTTTATAAAAACACGCAACAGGAAAATTTAAATAGTTTTAAACTTTTCAGATTTTCACAGGATCACTTAATGGTTAGTAGGGATCTAATAAGGGTGGTTTAGTTGATTACGTTTGGAGCGTGATCAAACCATCTGCACGCCGTATGTTGAAGGCTTCAACTATGCGCTTCGATCTTCCTCAACTAAGCAGATCTCCGCCGAAAATTCAAGATAACACAGCCAGAGTAATTCGACTATAACTTTTTCCTAATTACTCCGTATTACCTATTTGATACTGATTTCCATAGAAAATTTAATTTACTATAACTTTTCCAGAAATAGCTAACCTTCAATTATGCCATGAAGTGCCTAAACAATCGACTTTTAAATTATGTGGGATGTTAGTGTGAATTTAAGATTTAATGGAGATTAGGGTTTGCTTTTACACCAAACACTTAACTAGAACAAAGCCACGAGAGAGATATAAGGAGGAAGTAAACGGTTTTAGCAGGGGTATAGTTCTTCTAATCAAATTGCCTCCTCCTTATCATAATTAGTAAGTTCGTGATTATACGAACTAACGTATGAAAGTACCGTTCAAACAAATATACGAACGATTCAACAAAAAATTGTGGACTTCAATGCTCTAAAGGATAGATCTCATTTAGTTCCAAAATCTTAACCGGATGTTTGAAACAAATGGCATTTTTGTTTATAAAAGTTTTATTTTAATAATAGTTATTTCTTCGAAAATGTTAGCTTCCTCACGTGGTGAGACAGTGTTGAAGGGCATATTGAAGCTTGGACCTTATATAGACTACAGCTGCTAGACTCCCCCTCGTCTGGCCGATGTGGGACTAATAGTCTCTAAATAACACTACTTCTAAGTTACAACTGCAGTTACTTTACAAAAGTTTTGACTTTTGAGTGGGGAATGACATCAAATTATGCGTTGTCAAAAAGGAATTTTTTTGTATAGTCTCCTTGGTGTTTGCTTAAAATAAAAACCACTTCTCTATTTTTACAATGCGATCACCTATTAATATTTATACTTGCATTGTGTGAAGCTTACACATACACAATCCAAGCATTAAATTTTGTGATAAAAATATTATAAGATATTATAATTTTATGATTGTCATTTAAATATATATATATATATATATATATATATATATATATATATCTGAATTTTTTAGCGACTTGATAATGTTAGGTGGTGGAGCTTCTTTCTAGAAAGTCAAGCAGATTTTATTGACTGCTTTTCTAAAGATGTAAGGCTGCCAACCTTGAGTTTGGTTAGTCTAAGAAAGCAGCCACCGAGTGGCTGCTTTCTCTGACTTTTTTTTGCTCCCCTCTTGCCTATATATAGTGAGCTCATTTGTATCATTATGTACCAAGCATCAAGCCTTAAGCTT
>MVGT01004438.1:3208-19252 GCA_002174775.1 Macleaya cordata
ATGAAGAAAATTCCTTATGCTTCAGCAGTAGGAAGTTTGATGTATGTTATGGTGTGTACAAGACCGGACATTGCATTTGCAGTTGGGGTGGTTAGTAGATTTCTTGTAAATCCAGGCAATGAACATTGGAAAGCAGTGAAATGGATTCTAAGGTATCTTAGAGGAACGTCGAAAACTTGTTTGTGTTTTGGTGGTGGAAAGCCAGTATTAGAGGGTTACACAGATGCAGATATGGCAGGAGATGTTGACTCCCAAAAGTCTACATCAGGTTACCTATTTACTTTTGCAGGGGGAGCTGTGTCATGGCAATCTAAATTGCAGAAGCGTGTAGCTTTATCTACTACAGAGGCAGAGTACATTGCAATCACAGAGTGTTGCAAAGAGATGATATGGATGAAGAGACTATTTGCAGAACTTGGTGTAACACAAGATAAGTATGTCATTCACTGTGATAGTCAGAGTGCAATTCATCTCAGCAAGAATTCAAGTTTTCATTCTAAGTCCAAGCATATCAATGTGAGATATCAGTGGATTCAAGATGTTCTTGAAGAGAAGGTGTTATAGATTGAGAAGATCCATACTGATGACAATGGTTCAGATATGATGACAAAAGGGTTACCCAAAGGCAAGCATGAGTACTGTAGCTGCATTGCAGGTTTGGGAATGGTGGATCCCTCCTCATAAGTTGGGAGGGGGAGATTGTTGGGAAGTCCCTCCATATGGGGGGACCCACCAACATAGCATGCTTGTCCCCCCTTTTATATTTTAAGGGGGACAAGCTTGTCTTGTCTTGTTTTGTTTGGGAGAAAACAAAACAGATCCGTGAATAACGGATTCTGTTTTGGGTTTTCTCTCAAACCCTCCTATCTCAACGCAGAAGAGAGAGAGAGAGAGTGAGTCTGAAAGAGAGAACAGACGAGAGAAAGAGAGAACAGATGAGAGAAGAGTTCGTGAAGAAAGAGTTGCCGTCAATTTTCCGGTGAGCCTGTGACGACGTCATCCACAAGCTCTTGTAGTCATCATCTTCTTCACACCAGATTGGTATTTCTAGGGTTTGTTCAAACCCTAGATTGGTGAGAAAATCTCTACACTCTTGTTGTTAGTATGAAATCTACCTTAGGGTAAAGATCTTGTGATATCTATCAATTTGGTGAAGATTATTGTTAACCAAGTGTTTTTGTACATCTTGATGATTGAAACCCCTAATGTTTTAGGGAGAATATTGTAACCTCATTATTATCATAGTGGAAGATTTCTGGACTAGGTCCCGTAGTTTTTACTCTTCACATTGAAGAGGTTTTCCACGTAAAAATCCTACTGTCTCATTATTTGCATGTTTCATTCATTTTCAGCTCATATATTTTGTGACTAGTGGTTGTAGTATTTGCTCCATTGATATTGTGCATAGGGTAGTGGGATTTATTTCCCAACATTCTTCTCTTTGTTAACAATAACCCCAGCATAGAAAAAGTCATTTATCAGATCATTAATGAAAGTCATAGATTAATGAAAGGCTACATGCAAAATAATATCAAGGATCTTCTAATTCTGAAATCCTTTGGTCTTCCCTCCCGCCCGATGAAACATTTCTCAGTGATTACTTGCAATTGGATTCCTCCATTATAGATGTCATTCAGATTTGTTGTGATGGTTCTTCTCACGGCAATCCAGGCACAGCAGGTTCTGGTGTTATCTATATGGATCACTTGGGCTCTGTTCTTGGTGCTTGCTGCTGGGGTCTAGGGACGGCCTCCAACTTCACTATGAAAATTATGGCCGTAATCCTTGGCCTTGAACGAGCTCAGGTTAGGGGATGGAGTAAGGTATGGGTGGTTCCAGACTCAACATCAGTTATTTCCCTCTTCAAGAATAACAACGTCCCATTGGTTATCAAGGCTAGATGTGAAACTATTCATCTGGACTTTGAATTATTTTCCCCTCTGTGGTCAGAGAAGTAAATTTTTCTGCTGATAGCATGGCTTGGCATGGTTCTTCCCTTTCACTTGGGGTTAGAAATGAATTACATCTCATTCCTCCTTTTTTGACCCGATACGAAAATATGGATACATATTACTTTATATTTTTGTAAGCTTTTCTCTCTTTTTTGTTTATTTTGTTTGCTTCTGCCTAGTTTGGCTTCCTTGTTGGATTGCTTAGCAGCTTTGAGTTATTTTTTATTTGCTTTGTTCTATTTTTTGTTCTTTTTTCGTTTCGTCTTTTCTTTTGTAATATCTTGTGCTTTTCAATATTATATCTCTTTGCTTAGTAAAAAAAAAAAAAAAAAATATTTTTTTGTTGTAGAGTTGGTGTATCAATACTGATGCTCAATTGCGCAACATAAAAATAGAAGAATGATATCTTTAGTTGTACTGCAATGCTACAAATTTGATGTTCAAAAGGAATTAAAAAGCCAAATTAAGCCACAAGGCGTATCCTGACGTGTCCACAACGTGTCCGTCGTGTGTCCAAGTCAAATGTCACGTGGGACACGCATGTACCGTGATAGAAATGTGTCCCACGCGTGTCCATCATGTGTCCGTGTTGGACACATACACTACACTCAAATTGAAGTATCTGTGTTTCCTAAGACAGTACCAAACACACGTGCACCATTGGACGACCAAGTGACAGAAAACCATGAAGTCAAAGGGGAAAGTTCAATTTCACATCTTTGAGGGGACAAAGTTGAATTAGTCAT
Source organism: Macleaya cordata (assembly GCA_002174775.1). Taxonomy (NCBI): domain Eukaryota; kingdom Viridiplantae; phylum Streptophyta; class Magnoliopsida; order Ranunculales; family Papaveraceae; genus Macleaya; species Macleaya cordata. The sequence continues at coordinate 5,907 of MVGT01004438.1, forward strand.
TAATTTTGATGGGCTAAATTAAATTTACCCTTCCATAAAAAAAAAAAAATTTACCCTATTCTCATTGATTTTGAGAACTTGAATTATCATTAAAACTAAAACCTTTTTATCTTGACCAAAAAAGGCTTATGTTAGATTTAACAAAATGCAAATCTACAGTTAATTGTAGAATTTTAGGTAGATCCCATAATTCAAGGAGCACCTCACCCACCTTAATTTCCCATAAATTTGAGATTTAATCAAAATTGATAGAAAAAGTTTATATGAAATGAGCTTTTTTCTAATTCTAATTCTAATCATCCAACAATTAAAGATTGCAAATCGTTGGATGATTGTAAAGGTGGCAAAGTGTAAACCGTTGGATGTTTTCAATCAGCTGTAATGAAGTGTAAACCGTCTGATGATGGCACCCCAAGATCCCGATTCTTAACAGATTCTTTCGTCGTATGTGACCCCATCGCCAACAAGGCAACAACCTTAATTCCACATGTCTGAATTAGAGTGTACAAGTTGGTACAAGTGGCATTAAAATATTAAAGGATTTTTGGTTATCAAATCCGCATCCGCAGTACAGAATCAAAATTTGCTAGGGCACTTTCTTCCCAGCAAGTACGTACTTACAATTCCTCTATGAGCGCGCGCGTTTTCACACTTTCGTGTTTCTTTTCTCGATATTTACACCAAATAAAGTTTTGGCTAGTGGATTACTCATAAGTTTGACAATTAGTCTTTATGGGTTGAGATGGATAATATCTAATGGCTGAAATTTGATTAGGATGTTCTCTTTACTATGTAAATCATCATTTCTAAAAAATCTAACCACGTTAAAAATTGACAGAGAAGTCCTCACCGTTGATCTTCAATAAACCTTTGATGGGTTATAATTTTACATAAGATGGATCATTTCCAAATTTTAATTATATTCTGATGAAGTTAAAAGTTCTAAACAATGTATCTTTAGGATGATAATCTACATATCATCAGGAGATCATCTTAAACAAAAAAAATAGTTTCTAGATCATATAAGTATAGTGTAAGAATAAATTGAGTTATGTACAACAAGATAAAAGTTTAGTGTAAATGTGCCACTATGCTAGACGGTACAGTCCGTACTTTTTGAAATAGGGGTCATAAATTTCCAACCAACTCAGTTAGTTGGTAAATCCAATTTAGTACTCTTAAGCTCTACATACTCTTACATGTGTGTCTCACAGTAATGACTGGTTTTTTTTTTTTTTTGTAAAATCGATCTTCTCATCATTTTAATTAATACTCGTGAAAAATCATATATTCTAAAACTTTTAATCTCATTTGGATATGATTAAACTTTTAATCTCATTTGGATATGATTGAAACTTTAAAGCTTCCTGAACAGTTTATTTGAAAGATGATACAGATGAAGAGAAGATCATCCTTATAAAAATTTAATCCTTTGGATCATCATCTAACTGAAAGCATCGCAAGCAGATGTAAGTCAATTGTAAAAAATAGAGTGTACCAAATAATTATGGGTGCCAACTGTTCCAACAATCTCCGTACTTGGCGAGCTGCTATTGACTTCGGTTACTGTAGTATTACAGCAGCCTAAAATTTCTCCCAAAGCGGTGTTTATTGTAAAGTACGAATTACGCCCGGGTTTACTAGTCTACCAAAACGATGAGAGAGAGTGGGGGTCCGAAATTTACGCGTCTGGCGTTCCCTGCGTGGACTTTGTGGACTTTTATTTTTTAGAGAGAGAAAGAAGAGAATACAGTCAAAGACTGCTGAGAGGCTCTCTCTTTCTCTCTCTATCTCTCTCTATATATGAATCATTGTTAAGTATCCAAGCAGTAGTAGTTTTTATCCTGCGCACCCTTCTGGGACGCTAACCAACGCCAACAACAACAATAATCTCTTCTTCCTTCAGAGCTTTTTGGGGGTAAATTCACTCCTCTCTCTTTCTTTAGCTCTTGGGGTAAATTCAGTTCTCTCACCATCTTAGTTAGAGTCTCGGTAATTCAATTTGATTTCTTGATTTATGAAGTTGGTGCTAGACTGTTTTTTTGTAGCTTAATGAAGTTTTTTTAGTTAATCTGAAAGATTTATTTTATTTATTCTATCGGTTTTTAACTAATCTGAAGTTTTGGGATTCAATAATTGTAGAATTTTCGAGTTTTAGGTTTGTGGGTTTGTTCTTGATTTTCTTTATTTGTGTTTGTGTTTTTTTGGGTGTTGTTCTTGATTTTTGTTTTTGTTGACCAAGTCATGAACAAGCAAAGAAGAAAGACGGGTATTCAAGTAATAAATGAAGTTTCAAGCAGAACCTAAGTTGTTTCTTATAAAATGAATAAAGAAATGCACGTGTTTTCGGTTTTTTGTCTTTGAGGTCTTAGATTTATTAAGGGTTGCAACAGATTTCTCTGTAAATGAATCAGAATTTCCAGCGCAACTCATGAAAGATGATTCCAAAGGTCCATCACGTGCCTAAAATATCTTCAGTTTATTTAAACGGTCCTAGATCTCTGGGTCATTGTCCCTTTCTAATTCACAACTTCACGCTTCTTTTTTGTGCAAATCTCAAGTGTGGAATGGACCCAATGGTCCAGGGTCGACCACCTGGATCGTTTGTTTGGACGGCTGAAGGAGGAGGCATGTCTGGATTGGAAATTAAGCAAAACCCATATGGGGATTTGGATAGTTGAGTCGTATTTGAATTGGATTTCTGCTATTAGGAATTTTTCTTGCTTCGTTGAGAAACATGGGTTTTGACTTTTTTTTTTTTTTTTGTTCTCTGAGAAGTGCATGGCAATCGGCAAGTGATAAAAGTAAACATATTGACCCGTCCCTTTCTTTAGAATCACATTTCTTGGTTCTGATTTTCTTAATTCCACCTTGTCCTTTTTTGATTGGTTGAATAACAATGGAGGAAGCTGAAAGGTCTAGAATTCAGTTGAAGTGAAGCTCAGAATACCAATGAGAACTTAGTTGTAGCTGTAGTTAAAAATAAAAAAATGTTTTACTCCCTCTCTCTCTCTCTTGATTTTCTGATTTCTTAATCCCACCTTGCTTTTTTTGATTGATGGAATACAATGGGAGAAGCTGAGAGGTCTAGAATTCAGTTGAAGTAGAACCTCATAATATTGATGAGAAACCATTGACTAGGCCATATTCTAAATGGCATATTTTTTAGAAATTCTGTGTTCTTTGTAAAAAGTTGTTTGCTTAGTACTTCTTGTCTTTTATTGATTTATGTTTGCTACATTGCTGGTTGAATAAAGAGGTTATTGCTTCAAACTCTTTATACTGCTAATAGTCCTAAATTATCAGTGCACTTCATCGCCGGTTAGTCTGTTTTGATTGAGAGTGAAAGATTAGAGTCGGTACTTGATAAGCTTTGTGGTTCTGTCAGTGGCGTAACGTTTAAGAAATCGGCCAGTTCGGAATATGGTTGTTTTTACTCCTTCCTGCAACAGATATAATTCAAAACGGAAAATCCTATATGAGGAAATAATGGTATCTCCATTTTATGAAGTTTTTTACTTTCTGCTTATTGGAATATATGAGGGTTGAGCCATTTTATATAACAGAAATCCTAGTTGTCCCAGCAGTTCCTTATTAAATAACTGGGTTTTAGGTTGACGAACAAAGGAAGCTATATTCATTGTGTTTGAAACATCTTATATAATCTGCTCCAAATGCTAGACATGTTTTTCCACTAATTTGTTTTTCATATATGGATGCTTTCAGCTTCCAATTCATGAATGTTTTCAAATGTCCTGCTTCGCAGTTTTAAACTCCCGCATTTGCAAGAGTAGGAACATATAGGTTCACCAACTTCGCGCTTTGGTAATTGAATATTTGGATCATGAAATTCTGTGAAGTATAAGAATAGTACCTACCAAGTAAACATAGCAACATATATGAAATGGTTGAGAAGTTTCTTTTTTCTTTTGGAATAGGAATTTCTCTTGGCTAATAATGTGGTTGTAGGATGATGCTATTCCTTTATAAGGGTGTGTATCTAATGGTTCATTTGGCAGGGCTGTGGTCGATATCATTGAAGCGGTTTCGAAATCAAATACTAGTGGTGGTGCTTGATACAATTATGACTTGTTTCTCTTTCTTATTTGGAAGGACTGCAGCCCATTCAGCTAGACAAGCTGCTGAAGTTGATGAAGGTAAGCAGACAAAGTTTATTGATCCATGAAGAGGAGACAAATATTTTCATGCATGAATAATTTTATATTGGTCTTCGAGTTTATATTTTTCCCAAATTTACATGATTTCGTTTTCTACTCTTTCTTTGACTTTGGCAAATTATGCTGCTTGTCATGGGTATGAACATTGGTGTCCAACATAGATACAGAGTGTTGTTGGATCATCAACCCTGAAAATGAAGACAATATTATCTGAACATTTTGTTACACAAAAGGATTCATCTTTGTGTTAATGGTAATGACAACAATTGTTTATATGTTTGGATATGTTTAATTATTAACTATAAAAAAAAAGTTACATTTGTGTTATGTTTGTTAACAAGATAAAAATTCAAGGTAAGAATTAATTAATATCTTGTGAAAGAGGAAAAAGAAATATATGGAACCTACAAGTGTCCATGGTTTCTTGGAATCTGAAACGCTCCCTATATGGGTACTTCACCCATCCAGATGAGTCCATGAAACATGAATGAAAATAAGACCATACAGAGCAAACGAAAACTTGAACGGGCAGGTGCCTGAGCAGCTGGGTTGGTGCCTATGGCATTGACTGCTGAATGAGATTTAGGAAGTTAAGACCGATTAAAAAAAGAAGAAGAAAAGAGATTTAGGAAGTTTAGTCATTCTGATACAACTGATCTTTGATCTAAAGTGATTGGCTACATGGTCTCGCACACAGTAGTGACAAATGAATTAGTTTTAATCTTTACTATTACACAAGTAGCTACATCAACTAGCCAATGAGCCATCAATACGACCATCCGTCCATGAAAATAGAAGCAGAAAGACGTCTTGTTGGATACCACGGTCATCTTCTTATGCCCTGAACAGCCTACAGTTCAATGCTTTTAGAGATTTGTTTTGGATTTTTTGAACATGTCATGCAGAGTTAATAAACAGAATAAAATGATAAAAAAAAACTAAATAAATGAAGATAGATAATGGGGCCAATCCTCGTTCGAGGAAATACCAATTTCAATCTTGCGTTTGGTCCCCCTATCTTTAGCCAAACTACGTAGGCCAATAGAAGCTTAAATATCTTCCTTGGTCATGCAATGACTTCATTTCTAGAACTCTTTTGTTACATTGCACCTCGTATATCCTTATCTAGTTTATTGATTATTCTTTTTACATTTTTCTAACGAGGTTCAATTTGAACTCAGAGCTCTCAGGTGTCTATAATATTCATATATACACATACAAAGAATTGAGAAATGCCACAGATGATTTTAGTCCAGCTAATAAAATTGGGGAAGGAGGTTTTGGTTCTGTTTACAAGGTAAATTGCATTATGCATCACATACCTCCTTAAAATTTAATTCATACTGTCAAAACATTGCTTTTCAATGACGATAACTGAATTATTTTCACCCGTGATGAATGATGCCATCTCTTCAAAATGATTGTGGACAAGCAGGGAAGGCTTAAAGGTGGTGTATTTGCTGCTATAAAAGTACTATCAGCAGCATCAAGGCAAGGGGTGCGGGAGTTCTTAACGGAGATAAATGTGATCTCAACTATAGAGCATGAAAACTTGGTTAAACTGTATGGTTGTTGCGTGGAAGGAAGCCATAGAATTTTGGTCTACGGGTACCTTGAGAATAACAGCCTCTCACAAACTCTCCTAGGTAATTTTATATGTTCACACTGATTTGGAAAATCCATTAACCATCCAATTCGTTAATCATCTTGATAATTATTGGATTTTTTTTTAACTTTTAGGTGGAGGGCACAGTAGCCTCCAGTTTAGTTGGAGAACACGAACTAATATCTGCATAGGCATCGCACGTGGGCTCACTTTCCTCCACGAGGAAGTCCGCCCGCAGATCATTCATAGAGATATCAAAGCCAGTAATATCCTCCTTGATAAAGACCTCCTCCCCAAAATTGCGGATTTTGGTCTGGCAAAGCTTATTCCTCCTAACATGACTCATGTCAGTACACGTGTTGCAGGAACAATGTAAGTTCAACATTTCCAATTCCTCTTGTTCTAATCTTGCACCATTTTTCAATGCTATCATGTCTGAGGAATTCAACACTACTATTTGTTGTAACTTGTAACATGTATGAAATATAATTTTAGGTAGCTTATGAATAAAAGAAACTCTGAGTTCAGAATAGCAGCAGACATGCAGGAATAAGGGATGGGGTTCTGGAGGATCTTGTTGACCCACGTATAACCCAGCTCAAAAAGACCTCACCATGTGATTAGCGGGGATTTAACGGTCTTAAACAGTCAGTAAGATGGTGCAGTTGACTGTGTAAGTCCCCACCAGTCACCTGGTGGGGTCTTACCCTACATTAGACGTGGGTCAAATATTGCACTTAGTTCTTGACCGCCCATTCAATCATGCTACATGAGAGATCTTGTACATCAAAAACGGATTTCATAACTATACAATCTGTTGATTTTTACTGGAATTTTAACCATTATATCTTTTAAAGAATTTGCTCATGATGGATCAAATGTCTTACTTTCTTAATCTGGTTGACATTATACTTGGAAATATCCCAAGTTGGCACCAACCCCCTTCCACTGCAGCATGTCTACTTATCACGCAGTGTACTTATACTTTGTTCAGTATATTGTATCTGTGTTGCATCACAGATATTTTGGACTAATTTATTCAGTTTGGATCCTTCAAACTAAAGTTTAATGGTTGATTCAGTTTTCCACACAACAGCCATTAAAACCATATTGACTTGGCCAAGTCTTTGCATCATGCTCCAAGGTATTCAAGGCTAATCAGTTTTGAACTCAGAAAATGGGATGACATTGTTGGTGCCGCTAAGCTATACATAGATGTATCACACTAAATTAGGGGGCAAAAATCATACAACTGAGCAATTAACCCTTGATCTCTCAGTTTCTTTTCCAACATGAAGTACTCTTATAATTTCAACCCATATTTGTTTTTTGTAGAGGTTATTTGGCACCAGAATATGCAATACGAGGACAGTTGACACGGAAAGCAGATATTTACAGTTTTGGTGTTCTCATCTTGGAAATAGTCAGTGGTAGATGCAACAGAAATACAAAATTACCTATCGGAGAACAAGATCTTCTTGAAAGGGTAAGTCTTCAGTACCCACAGGCATATTTCCATAGTTCTTGCAAGATTATATGTTACTTATATAGGTAATGAAAATAAATGGATATAGGTAACAGCCCTCTGATAAACCCTACCTACAAGAGGAATGAATTTTTGCACCCACAAAATGCTATATGGATTATATGGGAATGAAGTTTTAATCGCCCCCTCGCCCCTTGTTAAACAAAAACCCTGTTTTTGTTTTGCTACGGAGAGTGCATATCCTTTCTTAAGATTTATAACCAGCCCCTGCTACCCATTAGATTCATACCGTTAATTTCTTCTTTTTTTCACTTCTCTGGGATTGCATGCAATAATAGCAGAAGATACATTTTATCCATCTCTCTCTGTCTCTCCTCTCTACTGTAACAGTCCCTAAAAACCCAATCACCACTAAAGCACAGCTCCACAGCAAACAAATAGTCAAACTAAACATTCAAAGTGTAGAGGAAGGGAAAGAGAAACAAGAGAGAGAGAGAGATTGAGATAGAGGGGATAGAGCTAATTTGCATGCCAGAAGTTAGCTACAGTTTGATCAGATACTTGCACAATTGCATCAACATCTGTCAAGAAACATGCTGGAAAATCCAGATGAATCAACATGAATTAAAAAAAAAATACAGATTTTAAAGAGACTTAAAATTTTCTGTGGATCTGATTTCAGGATTTCATTTTTCTTCTCTTTTTTGATCGTCTTTGTATTGATTGGTTTGTGGATTTGAAATTCTTCAAAACTCTTTTAAATTCATTTCATTTGATTTTGGTCTTTCCTGCTCTTTCTCTTGCAAATGTGTTCCTTCTCTGTAAATGTCAAATTGTCAAGAGATTAGAGACTGCCAAAGTATCTCTCTACAATTCTCAGTCGGACCTGGAAGAGAAACCCTATTGTTTTTCTTATATAATTTGTTTCAGAAAAAAACAGGAATACAACAGGATTCAGTAGGTTCGACAATTCACTCCCACGTACAAGTTCTTCAATTTATTGATTTTTTCGGGACTGTATAATCATTGATTGCTAGAGGAGGATATGTGTGGCTGAAACCAATTAGTTTCAATAAGAATCTGTGTGATGAACATAGTTGCAGTAACAGATAGTCACAGGCAATTTTTAAAATCTCATTTCAACTGAATGCTTTGGTTAGTTGAAAACCCATAATATTCTGACTGATACATTTTGACGCGTTCAGAAACAATAGACTTCTCTTCTTTATTGCTCTTAAGTTTGAGGTCCATAACTTCTAACACTATTCACTTTTGACTACAAAAAACCCAGGGAAGACAAATTTTGTAGCACTAGAACTCAACTTATCAGGATTAGAAACCAAGACATGCACAAAACAACATAAATAACTAAGACACAAACTGATTAATGAGACAAAAGCTAGTACAACAATTTAGATAGATTCATATGGATCATCATGGTACGAGTCGAAAAGGTAATTCTAAATCAAGGACAGGTTTAGTATGGAACCAACAACTTCCCGAAAATCTAATCACGTACAACTCTTCAAACTTCCCAATTAATTGGTTTTAGAACACAATAAATGGGACTGACTGGAAAAGAAAAAGGAAAAAAAATATGATAAGTGAGATTCTCCTGTTGCAGACATGGCTACTGTATGAGCGAGGTGAGCTGGTGCTGCTGGTAGATACAGCCATGAACGGAGACTTTGATGCAGAGGAGGCTTGCCGGTTCTTGAAAATTGCTTTACTCTGCACCCAAGATTCACCAAAGTTCCGGCCATCCATGTCCACAGTAGTGAAGATGCTGACCGGCGAGGTGGCTCTGAAGGACGAGATCATGAAGCCTGGTCTCATTTCTGATTTCATGGACCTCAAAGTTAAGAGCAATAAAGAAGAGAAGTCTGACACAAAAAATACTTCTTATACAATATCTTCTGGTTCAGACAAGAATGATCATTCGTCTTCATCGGGAAACACTACCACTTGTGCCACCATGACCTTCACTGCCGTCTCTGATCGGATTTAATGGCATTTCTCCTGGATAAAAGAAATCTATTTTTTTATTTTTATTTATTTATTTTTTTTTGCGCGATTGGTGAGAATCCTTGTTTTTATGTATATTTTGTGTAGCCATTTGTTATATTTTGTTTTGTTTTTGTAAGTTATTTACGTCGAATACTTTTTTAAGGAGGTAGTCTTGTATGATAGTTATAAAGATATGAACGACAGCTTTCGAACAAATCTCGAAACACAGGGAATTGAAAGTTATGAGATTTTTACAGAGAAACAAATAATTTTGATGAAAGAAAAATGTGCAGGTTAAAATTGTTGTGAATTATCATTAGTCTTTTAATTATATTGGATTAAAATTACGCTCTTGACATTCTTTGATGAGTTCATAGTACATACACAGCTATTCAAGGTTCTCTTTGTGATAATTTATCGTTGGCATGAAACCGACATGGAGATGATTCAGGTGGCCTGTACTTTCCGGTAACGATGAGATTATATTTGCTTGCAGTATTTAAAGTTTGCTTGCAGTATTTAAAGTTAACAAGGTTACGAATCTTGATATGTTGATGACATCATTATCACTAAAAAAAATCAGTACAGAATCGTCGTCTCAATGGGGCCGGGCAATGCATATGCATTTTATATATTTACTCGTCCAAGTCTGAAATTACAATAATAGATGTTTTACTGAAAGAATGTTGTGTGTTCCTCAATGGTAACATCAACTTCAGTGAAAATCCAGTCATTTCAGACCAATTTCGATATTGAAATATTATAGACATTAATTTCGAATATTGAAATTTAAAACTACATAGTTGAAGATCGCTTCTAAGGTTTGGTACAAAATAGAATTGAAGGAACCATATTATTTACTTTTCCCCACAACAAACAAATGTTGTGTTTTATCCATTTATAATTGTTGAAATATGCGATTTAATCCTTTCTATTTTGTATAATATGTGTTTAGTTCAAAACTACTTTTACATAGTTTCGAGTTTTTTTTTTTTTTTGTTTTCTTTTTGATTAGAAAATTTGTGGGTTCGAAATTTTTTGTAATCTCTGTGTAGATGGAAATTAGTGAAACGTAATAATTACAAACATACACATGGTCCTCGCCAAATAAAAAAAAAAAACACTTAGAGAAAATTAGCTTTTTTGTTTTTAAATTTTAAAATACTATATCTCTTAATTACAAATTAGATTTTGATAAAATTTGTATATTTGGAAAGCATTCGTTGTGTGATCTTCGAAATGAGACTAGTCACTAATAATTGTTATAAAAAAAGAAAAAAATTATTTCGAAGTATATGTAAATCTAAATTTACATATTTCATTTAGTGACAGATTGTGTTTAAAACTACTTGCAAATTTGAATTTTTAATGTTATGAGTTTTGAAAATCTAAAGTTGCATGATCTTTATGCTGCAAAGCTTTATGTATCATGGCATGTTAAAAATTAAGTGCGAATTTGTCAAAAAAATTTACCTTATGTTTTACGCAATTAAAGTTTGAATTTGCAATTTTTCTAAGTTCTAATAAGCTTTGCATAGCAGATCTACTTGTATTTTTTTTAAGTTGCAATATCCTAAGTTATGCCAAATTAATTTTGCATACTGGTTTAATAACTGATTGTGTTTAAAACTACTTGCAACTTTGAAGTTGCAATGTTCTTAGTTTTGGAAATCTAAAATTGCATGTGTTTTTATGATGCAAAGCTTTATGTAACCAACTGCATTAAACTTTGAATTGCAATTTTATATGCTCCGCAAATCCAAAATTGCATGTTATTTATATGTGTTATGCAAATCTAGTTTTAGAATTTGCAATATGAACTCAATAAGATATCATATTCATGTATGCAAATTTAAATTGGGTCAAGTTATATAGCCCCCTTAAAAAACCCCCCCCTTATGGGGCCCACATGAAATGCATTCAAGGAATAATTTTTGGAGAGAACGATCTACATGATGAGAAGAACGTAGTTATCTAAAATCAGCCTGTTCTAAAATTTCTAACCTCAAATCTACCCGTTTTAAATCAACGACCAAAATAAAAGTTTAAAGCTTACAAAAACCTTAATTTGCTAATTTGAGGGGGGTTAGAAGTTTTAGAACGAGTTGATTTTTAAATATGATGAAATACATAATGAGGAGAACATTCTTTCTAAAAATCAGCTCCTGAATTATATCTGAACCTCATAAGTGGAGGGTTATATAAGGGGGGCAATATAATGGGGGCTATATAAAATGACCCATTTAAATTTGCATTCTGCTTAAATAATTTAATTATTTTTAAAAATTGTTGTTGATTGAAAAGATCTTTAAACAAATTAATATGAGAACTTTGAGCACTGTCTGGTTTTTGTAAACGTGGTTTGAGTTTTGGCTGTCATCACTAAAAAAAAGGGTCAACATTTGGGCCATATCCATCTAAGCCCCGCTAATGAACTGAAGCTGAGTGTAAGAATATCAAGCCCCTAAGCTTTTTACTTAACCCACTTGGCCATGTCAATCATAGAAAACCACTGGCCTATGTCAACTATAGGAACTACTTCGGTCCATCCCCTAGGAGCCGTAAGGCCGGCCCTAATAATTTTGGAGGTCCAAAGAAAATACCATTATTGTAGCCCATATACACGTAAGAAAGTACAAAAAATTCATTAAATTGCGATAACAAAATTTAGAAACCAACATATTAGATTTATGAAAGCAAATAGGCATGTTGACCATGATTAATTAGTGGAATGAATCAGTTAACAACATTATTTTTAGAAAATAAATCATTTAAAGGGTCTAGGGTTAGACATCTCATGAATCACAAATTTTTTAACAGAGTTAGAAATTTTAGAATAATGTGATTTTATGTGAGGATGATTTTATGGTGAGTGGATCATGCTTGTCAGAAATTAACACTTATATCATCTCTATTTAGGCCTCACGAAATTGTATAGTAAAGATGTCTAAATAAGCATGTCTTTTCAAAATAAATTGAACTTTTAGCGCTTTTTTGGACAACCGAAATGGACTTGATTTCAAGTTGTAAACTGGACGACTACTTTCAAATTAGAATATTTGGAAAATCAAGAAAGAAATGAAGTTGTAATATTATGTATCTGTGATCATGTACACCTTTGTTTTTTTTTTTTTTTTTTTTTTTTTTTTTTTTTTTTTTTTTTTTTTTTTTGTCTTNTCGAAACTATTGATTTTGGTTCGATCCGCATCCGATCCAATATGAGATTGGATACTGGGTTTTCAATCCAATCCGATCCGATCTGCCCCCAATCAAGATTGGATTGGATTGGATTGGTTTCGTCGGTTTGGGCCTATTGGGGCAGGCCTGTTAAACATACCAATTGGGTCTTTAACATTTATCAGACTCTCTATTTATGGCCCATAAAATTAAAAAATAATAGTTGGGCCTGGTTAAACTATCACATATTTTCAACTTGGGCCCATAATTACTGTATTGAGAAACCCTCAACCTGTATTTTTGTATCTAAAAAATTACCATCAAAGTTAAGGTTAGCTTTTATTGCGTTATGTATATATACATGCTTACATAGTTACATTATTACCCTTACTTATTTTGAAGAATTACAAAATATATATTATTATATGGGTAAGTGGATTGGATTGGTTGGTATTGGTTTCGCACGTTAGGATCTGCCAACCGATCTGTACCTATTGGATTTAAGAAACTCTGAACCGATCTGCTCCGACCTCATCTTTGGATCGGTTTCGATCCAACCCAAATTAGATTGGATTGGTCGGTTTGGGTGGATTGGATTATTTTTGCACAGCCCTAGAATCTACACCTTTGTTAAAAAACATTTGGATTGAATTAAAGCTTTAAAAATAAAATTGTATTTGGTATGTATCTCCACCTTAGAACAATACCTCCTAAAAAGATGACCCCAAATTTGGGCTAAAGTTTGGAGGCAAACACAGCTTGTGTTGCTCGCATTAGGGATGGCAACGGGGCGGGGCGGTGTCGGATTTGCCTCCCCCATCTCCGTTCCCATTACTATTCGGGGCGGGGCGGGACGGGGATTGTGAATCCCCAATAGGGGTCGGGTTCCCCG
>MVGT01004438.1:30477-52492 GCA_002174775.1 Macleaya cordata
CTCTCTCTCTCTCCTCACAGCTCCTCTCTTCTTCCTCCCACGATCTCTCTCAAGCTCCTCTTCCTCTCTCTTTACTCTCTTATTTTCCCTTTTTCCTCTTGTTTCCTTTTCTTACTCTTTTTCTTTGTTTCCAAATACACTACTAATATATCTACTCATTTCAGATTTTTTGTTTAAAAAAAACATTTCTATTACTACTAAGTTATTATTGTTATTATTACTTGTAATAACCCCTTTCTTCTTGTTATACATCAAATATTACTAACACTAAGATTCTAAACATTGTTAATACTAGTAATATCATTATTTTTACTAGTAAGAAATTTCTTTTTTTTTTGTTAGTGGGGTCTCACAATCATCCCCCCCTTAAAAGAAATTTCATCCTCGCAATTTAAAAAGGGCATACCTCAAGCCGAGAAAAGGTTTTTCAAATACATTAAACATAGTTTTCCAAACATGTCCATCATTTCATTGACATGAATCCTAGTAGCAACATAGTTCACAAATTCCATGAGAAACATTTCATAAGACATGATATATGTTCAAGCATGCATTGTTTCCATATTAAAATCAGTTTCTCAATGGTTTCTTCATATCATAAGTTCGTTGTTAACCGTGAGTTTCATGCCATACTTACATACAAAGATACATATATAACAGTTTGAAACATGCATTTAAAAGGTTGGGTACTATTAAGATGAATTGACCACCTACCTCTAGCGGTACAAGAACTGATCCTCCTCACCCAGAGAGTCAACAGCACCCAGCTCACCAGCTGGACAAAGAAACAAAAGAGAGAATTACGTTCTAGTACTTAGAACTGTTTAAAAACTTGAAGATCTTATTCTTTTATAGTTCTTGTTGTGCTTAGGCATGGAGCAAGGCTTTTTTATGCTTACATGCTAGGTAAGACTTTGTGTGAATGTCTTTTATTGGACTTCTTACGCTAATGTGCTAGGCGAGACTTCTTGCCAATTAATGCTGGACTTCTTATGCTCACGGGCTAGGCGAGACTTTACGCCAACTAGTGCTAGTGTTAACATACTCGCACACAAGACGAGATTTTGTGCTAACAACGTGGTGTTAGGTTTAGTATGCTCGCGCATGTAACAAGGCTTTTAATCTAATTTGCTCGCGTATGTAACAAAGATATGTTGCTTGCAATTACATGTCTTTATACTCACGTGAAAGGTGAAATTTTATGCTTACAACGGGTGTAAGGCTTTTACGCTCAAGTGCTAGGTAAGGCTTTATGCTTGTAACGAGTACAAAACTTTATGCTCACATGCAAGTTGATGCTTTGTGCTTCCAAGGAATTCAAGACTTTTTTTAAGTGTTTGATAGATTAAAACTTGTTAGTTTTATAAAAGCTTTTTCTCAGTTTACAAATTATAATACTTTATAAAACTTGACAGCTTATAAAACCTGATAGTTTATAAAATNCTTAAACTATTAACAAATCAACTCTAAAATTGAAAACTAAGGATTAACAACATAAAATATCTAATTAAAACAAAATTAAGAGCTAGGGTTCCAAATTTATACCTCAATCAACAAATTAAATGGTCCCTATGATTTCCCCATCTGAACATCGTGATCATCTTCTTCTTCTTCTTTCTCTCTCTCTCTCTCTCTCCTTCTTCTCCTTCTCTCTTCTCACCGTCTCTTTCTCTGTCTCTGCCGTCTTTCTCTAGCTCACTCTCTACTGATATCTCTCCCTGTTTCTTTTATTTTTCTGTTTTTATTCCTTTTAATCTAACAACGGTGGACTTAGAGAACTTCTCAAATGATTTTACTAAAAGATGAAGTACAAAATAATTCTTACAAAATAATTCTTCGTTATATCAACATGTACAAAAGTGTGTATACACCACAAACAAAAGTGGGTTTATGGATTACTTTTGGCGGGTCGGACAACGAGAATGGGTTGCGGGTTTGTTTACAGATTTTTTTTTAACCCATTGACCCAAAAACTTGGTCAAAATCGCGGTTTGCATTTGGTACTAGTCAAAATCGTGTTCCGGTTCTCGAATCGACCTCATTCGTTGTCCGATTTTTGCGTATGAGTAGTCGAAATTCGATAACTTTTCGAGACTATCCGTTCGTACGGTTCGATTCTTCAAATTACCCTCCGATCAAAAACTCATTTATTTAATTTCAAGTTTACTTATTTTAACACTAAGCTTTATTATTTTAATAATTAATTAGTTTCATAGTCAAAGCATTGGACTAGACTCAATTTGAGTCGACATGACTTTGACTGGTCAACTAAACTATTTTGGGTCGTTACACTCTCTTTCCAAGTATTCATTAATGAAAAAATTGTCTCTTATTTGCGTTCCCCTAAATGTATAAAATCTTCTTCTTCGTGTCTCTTAGTACAGATCTTTGATGTGCCCTTTAGTATGACGATTAGCCAAGAAATGTCACTGTTCTACTACTTTTACTGTCCAATATTTTCTGATCACTTTCGCTTTGCCCCATTAATTGATTTTGATGAAGGTGAACCTTGTTGGAGAGCGTTAACTGATCTGCCCCAGGATGCTTCAAGAACTAAGTTTGCCCCTAGTAGCTACTTTTTCCCCAATGCAATGTTGGCGACCAAATTCTGTTGAAATCTTAATTTGTATTCTTTTGAAATATGCAATTCTTTAAAGAAATTTTTTTTAAGAAAATTTGACTTAAGAAATTTTGACTTAATAGAGTTAAAAGACTTCGTACTAATAAAGATTACTTTGTGAGGGTTGTGATAAAACTAACTTAAACTTTTGATAAAGCTGATTGCGATAAAAATGACTTAGTCTTGTGATAAAACTGTCTTAGACTTGTGATAAAACTGATTGCGATAAAACTAACTTAGTCTTGCGATAAGGCTGGTTGTGATAAAACTGATCAAAGAATATCATTTCCCTTTTTCCTTTTTCTTTTTAACTTAAAAACTTTAAAGTTTTTTGCTTCATTTTTTGTTTAAAAACTTAAGGATCTTATTCTGTTATAGTTCTTGTTGTGCTTGCGCATGCAGTAAGGCTTTTTTATGCTTACGTGTTAGGCAAGACTTTGTGTCAATGTCTTTTATTGAACTTTTTACACTCGTGTGCTAGGCGAGACTTTGTGCCAATTAATGCCGGACTTCTTATGCTCACGTTCTAGGCGAGACTTTACGCCAACTTGTGCTAGTCTTAACATACTCGCACGTGAGACGAGATTTTGTGCTAACAACGTGGTGTTAGGTTTAGTATGCTCGTGCATGTAACGAGGCTTTTAATGTAATTTGATCACATATGTAACGAAGCTTTGTTGCTTGCAATTACAAGTCTTTATACTCACGTGCAAGGTGAGATTTATGCTTACAACAGGTGTAAGGCAAAAATGCTCGCATGCCAGGTGAAGCTTTATGCTTGTAACGAGTACAAAAAATTATGCTCACGTGCAAGTTGAGGTTTTGTGCTTGCAAGGAATGCAAGACTTTTTTAAGTGCTTGATAGATTAAAACTTGTTAGTTTTATAAAAGAATTTTCTCAGTTTATAGATTATAATACTTTATAAAACTTGACAGCTTATAAAACTTGATAGTTTATAAAAATTGGCGGTTTTTTTTTGAAACTTGGTAGAATATAAAACTTTGCAACTTATAAAACTTATTAGTTTATAAAATTCAGTCAGTTTTTTAAAAACTATATGTAGTTTATAAATTATCAAAAACTTATTTTCCCACAGACGGCGCCAAACTGTAAATGCAAAGTTCTTGCATCTACAGTTAATTTTTATCATCAATGGTGATGATCCTACAAAAGGAGATTGAGAGGAAAGAGAAAGTAGAGAGAGAAAGTAAAGAGAAGAAGGAATAAACACACATGTAACGTGGTTCGGCCTTTGGCCTACATCCAAAGATGTAACTCACTTTCCAAGTATTCATTAATGAAAAGATTGTGTCTCTTACAAGTGATCTACCACTATTTATAGATAATGAGAGGGGTAAGGTACTCATACTAATTATAAAGGTAATGATTCAATACATCTCACAACATTAATCCAATCTTGCTCCACTCTTGATCGTGTGCCATGTGTTATGCAAATATCTAGTATTCACAGTTTGCCCCTTCTCAAAAATTTTCTAAGTATTAGGCAAGTCTTGAGAATATAATCTTCTTCTCAACCTTTGCGTTGCCCCTAAGTACATAAAATCTTCTTCTCCGTGCCTCTTAGTATAGATCTTTGCTTTGCCCTTTAGTATGAAGATTAGCTAAGAAATGTCACTATTGTACTACTTTACTGTCAAATATTGTCTGATCACTTTCGCTTTACCCCATTAATTAATTTTGATGAAGGTGAACCTTGCTGGAGAGCGTCAACTGATCTGCCCGAGTATGCTTCAAGAACTAAGTTTGCCCTTAGTAGCTGCTTTTGCCCCAATGCAATGTTGGCGACCAAATGCTGTTGAAATCTTAATTTGTATTCTTTTGAAATATGCAATTCTTTAAAGAAATTTTTCTTAAGAAAATTTGACTGAAGAAATTTTGACTTAATAGAGTTGAAAGACTTAATACTAACAAAGATTACTTTGTAAGGCTTGTGCCGCTTCAAAAAAAAAAACTTTGTAAGGCTTGTGATAAAACTGACTTAGGCTTATGATAAAACTGATTGCGATAAAACTGACTTAGTCTTGTGATAAAACTGTCTTAGGCTTGTGATAAAACTGATTGCGATAAAACTGATTGAAGAATATCATTTTCCTTTTTCCCTTTTCTTTTTAACTTAAAAACTTTAAAGTTTTTTGCTTCATTTTTTGTTTAAAAACTTGAAGATCTTATTCTCTTATAGTTCTTGTTGTGCTTGGGCATGGAGCAAGGCTTTTTGATGCTTATGTGTTAGGCAAGACTTTGTATCAATATCTTTTATTGGACTTCTTACGCTCGTATGCTAGGCGAGACTTTTTGCCAATTAATGCTGGACTTCTTATGCTCACGTGCCAGAATAGACACAACATATAATGTGATTCGGCATTTGGGCTACATCCACGGATGTAACTCTCTCTCCAAATATTCATTAATGAAAAAATTGGGTCTCTTACAAGTGATCCACCCCTATTTATAGATACTGAGGGGGGTTAGGTTCTCACACTAATTACAAAGGTAATGATTCAATAATTTTATAACATTAACCTAATCTTGCTCCACTCTTGATCGTGTGCCACGTGTTATGCAAATACTTAGTATTCACAGTTCGAATTGTAAAATAGGAAAACATGACTTAAACACATCCAAAATTTATGAAGTTTTTACTGCAAACTCCCCTTGATCTTAAGATTCCAAATATATAAAGGAAATTTTAATCCATCTAATAACACATCAGAAATGGTTCAAAATCCAACTGTTGGTCAGTAAACCTAGCATACTATCAAAAAATGAGATTAAACTAAAAACGACCATAAAACTTCTCGTCTTGTCCAAGTAACTTCCTTAACCTTATTCAAGCCAAATAAACAAAAGTAATGTATCATAGAAGACCTACCTAGTCTTCTTCCTCTTCAAACACGCTGCAACTCACGTTCTGATGTATTCCTTTCACTAACATGTGAAAGATGAACGAATGGGGTGAGCATATGCTCAGAAGGGATTCATAAATCATCTAACACAGTACAACATCTTATAAAATTCATATATTGAACAGAAACAATCAAAATAAAAATCTTCTACATTACTGAAGGATTCAAACCGAACGATTGGTTTGCTTTCTTGTTTAAATCATTAGGTTTCTCTTTTCATCGTACATCATACGATCTTCTGCAGGAATCCCTCACCTTAGAGGACATGGCTTGGAATAACTCATCAAACCATGCATCACTTCTCAAAATCTCTTATTAGATTTTCAACTGAATGTTTTCTTCATTATCTTTTATGAAATTTAAACATCATGAAATATATATCTAACACATGTAATATATATGTATATATATATATTTATTAGTTCATGGAAAACAGCCATTCATGAACATATAATCAACTACAAATCAAAGAGGAAACAAGTAAGTTCATACTCACAACTACCCACGTTTTTTTCTACCTTTTTTGTGCGACTTAGTGACGGTTGATCCACTAGCTTCTTCTCTTTTCTCTAAGCTTTAGGACCTTGAAGTTTCTCTAAGTTTTTGAAGAAGAAAACACACCAAACCAGGCCCTAGGCTGCTACCATTTTCTCCCTCTCTTCTCTTTTTTTTTTGGTTTTCACTTCTCTTCAAAAGTGAGAGACTTGGAGGGATCGACCCTAGTATAGCAGATCTCTCCTTCTCTCCCTAGATTTTCTCTATCTCTAAGAACTCCTAAAACTCTTCTCACTTCCCTAAATATTTTCTTTGACCAAAGATAGAGATTTAGAAATCTTTTCGATAAGGAAAACTACTCCCATAAAGATACACAGTTTGGGATTTCTAAGATTGAAGTGATAAGGTTTAGTATTCTAGGATTATCTAAGTGATAAGGTTTAGCTAATTAGGTAACTAATTTTTAGGGAAAGAATTGAGGAGAGATCGACCTCCTCTTTGGTTTGGCTGACCTACACAAAGTGGCCATTATTTTTGTGTCAAATTGATTTCTTAAAATTTATAGGGACCCACTAGGATGTTCACAAGTGTCCCAAGAATAAATCCAATAGTTCAAATGATCCCTAACCTTACTAGATTATCAAAAATAATCCTACCTTTAATTTAGGGTAAGTTTTCTAGGCTTTGTGTAAAAATAAGATTCTTAAGGAATTTAAATTGTCTGGGTTGATCCTCCCAATGGAGAGATCGACCACACTCCCTCTCTTTCTTCCACTTTCTATATTTTTTTTTAAACTCTAGGATCTTTATTTCCTAAATTATCTCCTTCTCAACCAACCTAGAGTAACCCCCAAGACTTGGTTATATATATTCTCTCTAGGTTATCCACGTTTTCTAGCATGGGTGGGGTCTACACGTTTTATATATATATATATCTAAGCCTATACATCCCCACCTAAAGTACCCGACATGTATGCAATCCACTTAATTAATTCATGTATAACCTTATACTATACATATACTTTGCATGAAATCATTTACGTAAATAATAATAATAATATTATATATATATCTATATGTACACATATATATACTTGTATGTATACCCTTAGTGCATGTGCCATTTTTCACGTGCATGCATGTAAAGTCTACGTAAAAATATACGTTATATTCGTTATATAGCTATATATGCCTTGCAAAAGTGTTTTTGCGACTATCTTAATACTCATTTTATGCATTTAACCCTATACATGTTGTACAAAAGTATTTTTGCACCACTCTTTATCTCATCCTATGCATGAGGTAGTAGTTTACTTAAAGGTTGGAATCAATCCATCAACCTCTTACTCATCACACGAAGTCAGGTGTGGCATTACTTTCTTTCACATGCATGGCTTCAGTTGACATGCTCTCTTTATATATGCCACCCCACATTGGGTGTGCACAAAATCATGGGCCCAGCCCATGGGTTTTTCAAGGCCCACACAAGAATTTTCATGGTGTTAACAAAATCATGAGAGGCTTGTATGGCAAACTACTGACTTATAAGTCATTTAGTAAGTAAGTCAATATTGCAATATAACGTCGTAAGAAGCCAAAAAGAAAAAGATTGAACTATTATTTTTGTTGTTGTTGGATAATTATAATAATAATAATAATAATAATAATAATAATAACAATAACCATCGTTATATATATCATCCATCACCATTATTATTATCATCCATCGTCACCATCATCATCATCCAGCGTCACCATCATCATCACCATCGTCATCATTACCATCAACATCACCCATCATCATCAACAACAAAAAAAACACCACCATCATCATCACCCATCATCATCATCATCAACAACAACAACAACAACAACAACACCATCATCATCCATCTTCATCATCATCGTCATGATCATCATCATGTTCATCACCGATGAAGAGAATGTGAAGACTTTTAGTTGCTATAAAAAAAATGATGAGAGAGAATGAGGAGAAAAAATAAATAGAATAAAAATTATATAAGAATCTGAGAAGTTACTTCTCTCAGAAGTAAGAAGCTAAATTTTTTTGCTTCAAATAGAAGTAACTTTTTTGCTTCTAGAAGTCACTTTGTAAAAGTGTTACAATACAAACTTTTTTGCTTTTTGACTTATCTATACTCTTATATAAATGGAATACCCCTTGGAGGTAGTTATTTCGTTGAATGGCCTTAGTTTTTATCAAATATCAAAAATTATCCTTGCATTGAATAAAAAATAATTTTATTTTGAGATTTTTAATTTATCCAAAGAGGATATTATTGTCAATACATTGAGATCTTCACTCACCCATGAATTTAGTTGTTTCAGTTTTTTGAAGTAAATTAAGTTTTACGTTTATACCCCTTTAGTTTTATAAAACTGATTGTGTTCAAGTGTAAAAATATATTTAAATAGGGTATTTTTGTATATTTGTCTAAATGAGGTAGTTACAACCAATTTTATTTCCTAATAAATCTCCCATGTTCATAGCCATGTAACTATAGAGAATCATAATAAAAAAGAATTTTTGATTACAAAATCATATAGAAAACTAAAAAATAAGGAATGGAGTAGAAGATGGTAGTAGAATTAGACGAGTGTGAGATCCATAAAACAATCTTAAATTATTTCTTCTTTTTGGATTCCCACTCAAATTCTCAAAAAAAAATTCTGATGCAAGTGTGTAACTCTCTATCTCTATCTAGGATGAGGTATTTCCTTTATAAATCTAGATATTTTAGTAGATCTAATTGCTAGATATTTTATTTTTATTTTTTTATCTTTTACTTTCTTTATAAATCAAGATGTTTTTCTTTTTTATATTTGAAAACTTAATAATAATTTTTTTTTTCAAATACGCATTCACCCAAACAAAGGCTTTTTATGTTTCTAACTACAATTTTCTTTTTGCATATGCTGAACTAGGCTAGATATATAGTATTAGAATTTCAAATACTACAAATACAAATTGGTGGAAGAAGATTACTAAATTTTCGGTTTAAAATAGATTCTCTAATTATGTTATTTTGTGTAATTTTATTGTATTTTAAAAATATGTATTCAAATTGAATATTGATATCTTGCCCATTATAGTAACTGTTAAAAATCTTACTCATTTGGATAATGCAATTTATTTTTATTAATTCAAAGTACAAAATAATATATTTAAAAAATAAATTAACGGCTAATACACGTTATGCACGCGCATCGCATGTGTCTTAAGGCTCGTATAAGTCAAAAAGTAACTTCTTAAGTGGTTGCTAAATGCCATCTAGATATCAGAGGAAGAAAAAAGCACGATCTTCATAAGCAACTGTTGTTCAAGATCGAAAACAAAAAAGATATTACTACTGAAAAAATCCAATCTTCGTCTACGAGGATCAAAATCACTAAAGAAAGGAAAACAAAAAACTCCAAAAACAGAAGATTAAAAGCCCAGTACAAAAGAAGTAACTCCTCATACTCCAAGTTGTAATACAACAAAAATAGGACAACCAACAAAATGATATCCTTGGGTGAAAATCCGAAGCACGAACCTGCATTCGATTCAACAGATCCACGGATCATCATTATCAGGAGAAAATAGGTCTGAAATTTGATAATCTTGAAGAAACCCACCACCATCACCAATAACTAAGTAATTAAGAAGAGACCCAATTCCATGAACAACAATTTCTCCATTAATGTACAAATCTGAATGGAAGACTTGTGGAGATGAGCAACATCTGGATGTTAATTGTGCACGTATTATGTACGCGTAAACTATAAAATGACTGTTGGACGGTTTCCATCTAAAATGGGACCAATATCAATTTTTTGAGAAAACGATGACTGATTCCGAATTGCTAATTGTACTAGGGACTGTCTTAAAAAAAAACACGGCAAAAAATCACAATGTTATATTTTAGTTTATTGAGCAAAAAATAACTTGGAAGAGTGGTCCAAAACATGAGTTTTCATAGTCTACAAATGAGTTTCTTTTTGAATAGCAATCCAGTTTAAAAAAAAAAATGAAAAGAAAGTATTTTGGTTTATTGGATTCACGTACATGAACACTAAAATATTTTGTAATGTTTGCTTCTCTTTCCCATCATTCCCAAGAATTGTCAGTAATGCATTGCTGTCTCCTTCACTTCCATCATACAATTCCCAAGCAGTATGGTACTATCTCAATTCACCCTTTGACTGAGTCAAACGCAAAGACGAAATACTATTATGAAAGTTTGAATATCACCATTAAAACTTTCATCAGGTTCTCTCTTTTTTTTTTTTATATCAGATTGCAACATTAATTACTTTCAATATAAACAATGGCGTATATATATGCGAGCCTCTACACATGTACTACGCGCGTGTAGATTAGATGTCCAAACACGCTATGTGCGTTGTCTCCATGCGCGCTTCGCGTGCATCTCTCACACAAGTTTTGCGAATGACAAACTCATTTTGCCCCCTGTGAGTTGGCAAATTATGATGTGTGTTATTATGGGTAAAATGTAGCTCACTCGAGGATGATACGTGTGCTAATATTGATCTAGATGACGGATAGATTATCGTCACAAAAAATTAACCCTTGGATCATATCTAAATAGGCGCACAACACGCTTGTACATAGATTGTAAGAATAAAATAAGTATTAGGTGGCCCACTTAGGAACGATACATGCCCTGATGTTGATGTAGATGATGAATAGATCATCGTCCCCAAAAATCAGCCCTTTGATCAACTCAATGCGACTTCATTGGCAAATGTAAACCAAGTGTAAATAAATAAATTTTGTTAGGAGATGTATCCGGTATTTTAAAAGGAGATGGTCATCTAAAAATGGGTTGATATTTTTCCACTCAACCCCAAAAAATATCACAATCCTAAAAGACACCCCAACCCTAAAAAAAATACACCCACCATCCCCACATCCAGTCACCACCACTCTACCGCCAGGCACCACCATCACCACCATGAGCTCCGGCCATTTCTTCTTCTTCTTCTTCTTCTTCTTCTTCTTCTTTTTCTTCTTTCTTCTTTCTTCTTTCTTCTTCCTTTTTCTTCTTTTTTTCTTCTTTCTTCTTCACGTCCCTGCTCCCCCTTTTTTTCTCTCTCTTCCCTCGTGCTGCTCTCCCCCTCTTTCTCTCTCTCTCCGCCCTCTTTCTCTTTACCCCTTCTTTCTAGCCTCTCAGTCTCTCCCTCTCTCTCACCTGTAACTCCAAATCTGAAAAAAAAATTCAGATCTGAAATTTTATTTATTTTTCATTTTAGGTGGCTGGTGGCAATGTGGCCGGTGGTAGAGGTTGCCACCGGTGAATGTGGCCTACGGTAGAGGTGGCCGGAGGTGGAGGATTGGTGAAGATGAGGATGATGGTAATGTTGATAGGGGTGGGGTGTACTATTCAATTTAAGTGGGGTGAAGAGAAAAAGTAGGTGTTATGTTCGTTTGCCCCCATACCACCCCCTAGTAAAAATGAGTAATAATTTGGATAGAAAGTTTTGGGCTTAAAGCCCATTTAACTTCTCCATCCCCTAAAAATTTTGAGGAAATCATTTAAAAACACCCAAAAAATTTAGATTTGAATTTTTTTAGATCTGAAAATTAAAATTTCGGACTACAAATTTTGAGTCCAAAACTTAAGATTCGGACTACAAATTCCGTTTCAAAAGAATCAACACAAATTGAGGGTCTATTTTTCATCTTTGTCTTCGGATTGTAAGGTCGGAAATGATTAGGTCTGAAACAAAAAAAAATGATCAACTGTGCAGTGGTGGTGGGTGGTGGTGGTGGGTGGTGGAGGTTGTTTTTAGGGAGAGTCACTACAAAAATGACAGGCTTTTGCTACAGTCTTTTTGTGACGGCCAAGAAAAACCGTAGTAAATAATGGGTCATTTGCTACGGTTCATTGATGCCGTAGCTAGAGCATGTTTTTTGCAACGGCATTAGCACCCTTTAGCTACGACCTTTGGCGTCACAAATAAGGGTGCACGTTTTAATTTTTTTGGGAGGACGAAGAGGCCTATAGTGACGACCATAATTCCGTCGCAGTTGGGTGCTCTAATGCTACGACCTTCATCAATTTGGCCGTAGTAACAGCTAAAAATATTTGACCCTGGGGCGCGCGGTCCATTTGATTTCAAGGCGCGAAAATATTCCCGCAAACATTTTCAGCGTTAGTTACGGCCCTTTCAATCCCAAAAAAAACCCAAACCNTTTTGTGTTTGAATGATTGGATATATGAATGGAAAATGAAATGTGCTTGGATATATGGTTTGCAAGATGGTATGATTGATAATATTCTGTGAACAGGTCAATTATAATCTCAATGTAGAAGGCTATAAGCTTGGAAAGCTATCAAATGAAAAACAAGTTTAAAAAAAAGGACTTTTTGTGACGGCTGAGGCCGTAGCAAAAGAGGTTAGAAAATTGTAAAAAATGAGCACCAATTAGTGAAGACCCTGGACGTCGTAAAAGGGGAGTCAATTGTTACGACCCTTAAATCCGTCACAAATATCTCGTCGCAAATACTATTTGCTACGGCACCTAAAGCGACGAAGTCTTGACCGTAGCAAATACTCATTTGTGACGGTAGATCAATCTTTTGTGACGGTTTTTGGCCGTTGCAAATGCCTTGTTATTTTGTAGTGAGTAAAAAAGAGATCGAGAATGAGAAGAGAGAAGAAGAGAGATCGAGAATGAGAAGAGAAAGGGAAAGAAACCCAGAAAGAGAAAGTGAGAAGAGGGAAAAGGAGGTCTGAAATTTTAGATCTCCCTCTCTCTCTCTCTCTCATTCTTTCATTCTTTCTCTTTCTTTTTCTCTTTATCTCTCTTTTCTCTCTTTACTGGTGGTGGCCATGGCAATGGGACGGTGGGGTGGAAGTGGTAGTGGCCATGGCGATGGAAGAAGCTTTCAAGTATATATATATTATTCTTTAAAAGTTTAATAAAATTATTATTTTATTACACTGGGGGTCGGGATATCGCCTAGTTCATTGAGAGGATGCCTCGAAGTATATTTTGACAAAATGGTGATATCCCCTAGTGTGGGATATCTCCAAGTATAAATGAGGATTGGGTATATTATCCATCTTTCATGAATAATTCTGCAAATCTTTTGTAATAATATGATTAATTTCCTTGTATTTCCCAACAAAAAAAATAAAAGAAATTTGTTTAGCGGATCCTCTGTCTCTATTTCCATGTTCGCTCTATGTGCCCACATTGATTTGATTTGAACCAATGACTGATTGTTTTGTAAGATTAATCTCCTTTCTATATTGATCATTCTCGCAAAAAATCAGCCATTTTTAAAACTTGTAACCCCATTAGATGTTGAGCGAAAAAAAAACAGTGATAATGAACTATTTATTTTTCAATCAGCTTTTGATAGTATTAGATGTCTTATAATAAATTGGTTTTTGTTAGAATGATCTATATGATGAAGAAAACAATCTTATAAAAAAATTTTGCCGTTGGTTCGCTTTCATGTAGGCTTCACAAGCCCAAATAAACGTGGACACATGGAGAGCATATGCAAATGGAGATAGAGAATCTGCTCTATCAAGTTATGCATCATTGCAGCCCTTTTCCTTTGATTGCCACGTAAGTGAGCCCTGTAAATTCATTTAATGAGCATCATCCTTTCTCGACCACGGTGAAATGACACCAATGCATTTACTTTACTCTTTTCTCTAAAGACTATCTTACCCCTTCTAAAAAAGAGGAAAAAGTTTTAGAAAAATCGTAATTACCTTATAATTTCTACACTATTTGCAAAAGTGTATACGAGATAAGTGGGAGAGAGTTTTCTAATTCACTATTTCAACTTGATCGTACCTTTTATTATGATTACAACATAAGGGTACATAACTATTTATAGAAATAGATGCATGATGGTGTAGCACCATCTCATGACACCTATTAGGAGAAGTGGCGTATCCATGCAAACAGACCAAGGTGGACATCCACCTCTATCATCTTATAACACTCCCCCATGGATGTCTATCATTCTAAGATAATTGTTTCATTAAAAACCTTGCCAGGAAAACCTAGAGGGACAAAAACTGAGCTAAGGAAAAGAGTACAATAGACTTAGGATAATGCTGGACTCGCATAAGGTGCCTCATTAAAAACTTTGGCAAGGAAAATCCAGAGAGATAAAAGATTGACAAAAGAAAAAGAGTACAACATGATAAGGTCCAGTAAGACAAATTGGCACTAGTGTACTCTCCCGGATTGAGCATTCCCTCATAAATATCAGTCTACTTGATGATACATACGTCTCATGCCAATACCATAAACCAATTTTCTTAATGTCATCGTTGACAGAGACTTGGTGAATAGATCAGCATAATTCTTATATAATTATATCTGTTGGATATCAATGTCATGTCGCTTCCGGAGATAGTGAGAATAAAATAGCTACAGCGAAATGTGCTTGGTTCTATCACCTTTGATGTAGCCTTCTTTGACTTGTGATATGCGAGCAGCATTCTCTATAAAGATAATTGTTGGTATATCAGTGATGGAGGGTAGAGTGCAAGAGCTTTTGATATGTCCAATTAGTAATGTTAGACACACGTATTCTCTGCTGGCTTTATGCAGTGCAATAATCTCCGAATGATTCAACAAAGTAGCTGAAAGACTTTGCTTATTGGATCGTAAAAACAAAAAGTTGTATCACTACTTGCAAAAACATACCCAGATTGGGAGATAGCTTTATGGGGATCTGAGAGGTATCTAGCATCTGTGTAGCCCTATATTTGTGAGCTATTGGATGGATTCTCGGAGTAAAACAATCCCATGTCTGTCGTTCCTCGAAGATAACAGAGAATCTATTTTACACCTGTCCAATATTTCCTTGTCAGTGCTTAACTAAACCCGGCTAATAAATTTACTAAAAATGTAATTCAGGTTTAGTACATTGTGCAAGATACATCAATACACCGATTGCACTGAGATATGGTACTTCTAGACCAAGTACTGCTACGTGTTCCTCCTTTGGACGAAAGGGATCTTTTTCAGCATCGAGAGATCTAGAAGTACTGAGCGGATATGCTTTGTCCATATTAAGCACTTTAGGACTTTTTCAGTATATTTTGGTAGATGGACAAGAATTTCGCGTATATTATGCTCGATCTGCAGGCTGAGATAAAATTTTATTTTTTCGAGATTTTTCATCTCAAATTCTTCCTTCTAGTATTCTGCAGCTTTTTTGAGCTCTCCAGGAGTCCCAATTAGATTGATATCATTGACATATATAACAATGATAGTAAATTCAAATTCTATTTTCTTAATAGATATGCATGGGCAAATGGGATTGTTAATATATCTTTCAGGGACTTTCTTTGCTTTAGACAATTTGAATCCTTCAGGAATTTTCTTTGCTTCAGGCAATTTGAATCCTTTAGGGATTTTCTTTGCTTCAGGCAATCAATCCTAAGTTTCTACGAGAAACCTTGAGCCACAAGTTGTGCTCTTTATAGCAAACAACTCATGGCGCTTTCTTGTAAATACCTATTTGTAACCTATAGGTTTTACATTTTCAGGTGTTGGAACTACAGGTCTAAATACTTCATATTTTGCAAGAGAAACCAATTCAGTTTGGACTGCTTCTTTCTATTTTAGTGAATCAATTCTATGTCGACATTCCTCTACAAAGTGTGATTCAATATTATCATCATCTGTAACAATTTCAGTAGCAACTGAGAATGAGAATATGTCGTCGACAATAGTTTTATTATGATCCCACCCTCTCTAGTGTATGTACAATATATTGAGATTTTCTCATTTCCAGGTACCTGGTCCTCTTCAGGAGGATGCCCCTCGTCAGGGGTTTGTATCTCTGCAGGAGATTGTTTCTCTTCAGGAGTTTGTATATCTTCAGAAGTTATTTCTTTAGAGATTGTGGACCTTTTAATAGCCTCTTCTGGAATGATATCTTGCATAAATTTTTATTAGTATTTTTGCCTCCGGGGAATAGAATCTTTTAAACTGAATGGTCGTCCACGCTTCAAGCGTGCTTTAAACGACTCATTTTCTGCAATATTTATAGTTTGTCCTATTGAGACAACACGTCTTGCTGGGACAAGACATCATGTTGAGACATTTGCAGCAGGTACATCTGACTAAGTCACGTTCGCTACATCATTGAATGCATCAGGTATTTCATTAGTTATCTTCTGGAGCTGAACAATCTTCTGCACTTCAATTTCAGATTGATTGGTGTGAGGATTGAGAAAAGACAAAGTTGATGTATTCTAACAAAGTTCACGCAGTACTTCAGGCAGCTGATTTCCTCCCCCTAACGGCGGGAAGACTGTCTCATCAAAATGAACTTCTGGTCATTGTGCTTCTGATTCATCTATTCATAACAAATGTATAATCATTTGATGACATGACTAGCTTGTAAATATAATCTTCTAGATCATATAACAAGTTTGTGAGTATGATCTTCTGGATCATAGAACTAGTTTTAGAAATATGATCTTCTGGATCATAATACTAGTTAGGAGATATAATCTTCTGGACCGTATACTTAGAGGAGAGAGCATAAAGCTTTTCTAGTATGTGCTTCTTGCACGGGACAGTAGAGGTAATACATAGGTATTCAATATGATGTCCATTAATTGTCTCAAGGTGGTATCCATTACAATGCATATCTTTAAAACTCAATAGATTACTTCTGGATCTGGTTGAATAGAATGCATCGTTAATTTGGAGTTTTGTACCACTTAGTAACATAATACTAGCTCTGCCGGAGCCATCGATCAAGCTGGTTGTACCAGTTATAGTGATCATGAAGGATTGTGTGCATTGTTGCTCTGTCTGCTAGACATATATCCTCTATCTCGTGACTGGATATGTTTCTGTTGGAATCTATATCATTTCATATTTAAATAAACTAAAAGATAAGTATAAGGTAAAGCGCATACATGTATATATAAAAAGAAGTACAAGTATATACAGGCAAGTACAACAAAAACTTTATTTGGTGAAGACATGCCCATCACCAAATATTTGATCTAAGTCACCGCTTTCAAGATATGAAAGGCATCAGGTAATTCTAGGAGGGTATTTGTCAATGGGTCACTGTTGTAACAAAAATTCATCTTAGCATTAGCTTCTGGCCTTGTGAGAGAAGACTGGTAAAGATCTACCAGATGTCTTGATGTACGATAGGTACGTGACCAGTGCCCATGCATACCACAACGATTGCAGACTTCTTCATAAGTTTTACGAGGTTTATTCGGCAAACCTCTCTGCTTTGTTTCAGAATCGTTACACTTCTGGTGGTTCGATCTTGTATCATCTCACTTCTGGTGGTACGCTTCTGTATCATCCCACGGTTGGGGGTTTGATTTATTCTTATCTGTTAGCTTCCACTTCTGGTGGTATGGAGCATGTCTGGAATTACTGTGACCACTTCTTTTGCCAAAACGACCATGCTTACCATGTCTATTTTTACGTCTAGAAGAGGACGTTGCATGTGCTTCTAGCAGTGATGCAGAACCAGAAGGAAAAGAAGCATGGTTCCTCAATAACAGCTCATTATTTTGTTCCGCTATGAGAAGACAAGAGATTAGTTTAGAATATCTCTTAAAACGACGCTCTCAATACTGTTGTTGCAAGATCACATTCGAGGCATGAAATGTCGTAAACGTGTTCTCTAACATTTGCTCGTCTGTGACGGTCACACCACACAATTTTAACTGTAAGGTGATTTTAAACAAAGCAAAATTATATTCCGTCACAGATTTAAAATCCTGCAAGCACAGATTTAGCCAGCTGTATTGGGCATTAGGGAGTGTGACCAACTTCAAGTGATCAAACCTATCATTCAGATCATTCCAAAGAATCAAAAGATCTTTAGTTGTTTGATATTCAGATTTCAAGGTAGCACAAAGATGATGACGGAGAAGAATTAAAGTGGATGCGCGACTCTGCGGGGTCACGTGGTTACCTTCCTTTATTGTATCTCTGAGGTCTTTGGATTAGAGATAAATCTCAACATCAAGTAGCCAAGAGAGATAATTATCTCTAAAAATATCCTGAGCTTCAAATTCAAGCTTTGTTAGATTCGACATAATCGAAATAACAATGGTATACCCTTTTTATTTTGTGAGGTGTCCAAGAACTTCGGGTGGATCAAGAACTTCGGGTTGATCACGAATTCTCGAGGACTTGTTTTTGTTGTAGTAGATTGGTAGAGACTCGTGCAGATAAATTCTTATAATTTCTACACTATTTGCGAAGGTGTAAATGAGATAAGTGGGAAAGAGTTTTCTTATTCACTATTTCAACTTGATCGTACCTTTCATTATGATTATAACATAAGGGTACATAACTATTTATAGAAATAGATGCATGATGGTGAGGCACCATCATCTCATGACACCTATTAGGGGAGGTGGCGTATCCATGCAAACGGACCAAGGTGGACAACCACCTCCATCTTCTTATAACAAATTAGAAATTATTGTAATTTGCCCTAGTTGCTTGCCCCGACCCACTCGGAAGAACCCAACAAGCAACGGCGTAAGTCGAAGAATAAATCTTGGTGGATTGGCCACGGGGGGTTTCGAAGTCGTAACTTCTATGAGGAGCCTCACCTAAGCCTTATGCCAGGAATTTAGCCAACTTAGCTACGAACCCAGTGGTTACTAGTGACTTTTCTTTTTGAACAACGCCTAAACTTCTTCGAAGTTATTTCGTCGTTTCCTTCAGAGCTCAAAGAACCCTAGTTTGTGCCTTTATCTAGGTTCTTTATCTCACTCTCACTCCTATCTCTTTCTTGATCTTCTCTCTTTTCTCTATTTCTCCATGTAGCCTTTTTCAATTTGTGCATGAAATTATTTTTAGGAACAGGAATGGTGTTCTTTGTTCTTGGAAAGAATACCATGTTCCATGTTAGGGTTAAGCTGAAATTATTGTTTGCCCAATTTGTCTAATTTTTTCGATTTGGTGATTCCATGTATAGCTCATAGCTGTATTTTTTGAGGAATGGGGAAATAAACCTGAAATCTGCCCTGAATTTAGGTTCTACCCCACCCAACTTTGACATTTTAAATAAAACCCAAAATAGAGTAAAAGATAATAATACCCTTCCTTAAAAACTAAAAAGAGACAAGAGGAAAGAGAGAGAAAAGTGGGAAGGGAGATATCAGAGAGAAGAAGATTGACGAAGAACTTAAAGAGGGAGAATGGAAAATTTCGATTTGAGAACAAGATAGACAGATAAGAAATCAGAGAGAAAAAAAGGAGAGAGAGAGAGAGAAGGGAAAGAAGAACGAGAAGATGATTGACGGAAATAAGATCTAGAGTTTTTTTGAGATCTAGGGTTTTTTTTTCTGAATATTAATTTGCTTTGATCTAGGTTTTCTATTGCTTTCATTTCTGGATCTGATATCATCTAGATTAGTTGTTGATTTATTTTTCAAAACACAAGAACACAGTTGCATAACACTTGCATACACAGTTGCATCTCAGTTGCACCTTAGTTGCATAAAACTTCACACAGTTGCACATCAGTTGCATAAAACTTCACACAGTTGTACGTCAGTTGCTTGTCACTTGTGTTGGGGAAAATATGATCTAGATTAAATTGTGCAGCAGAAACAAATAACTATTTTAACTTAACAGGATCACATTAGGATGCATGAATTAAAACAATAACTTGAAGATCAGATACATACCGTTTAAACATTTGCATGTAATCCCAGATCTTCCTCCCACGTTCTGGATCAGTCGTCGAAAATTCGAAAAGATACAGCAACTGTATTTCGGCCATAACTCTCTAATGTTGACCCGATTCGCCTATATGATATATGCTTTTCGTAGGAAATCGAATTTTCTATAACTTTGTATGAAATAACGAATCTCTAATTCTGCTCCGAAGTGCCTCAAAACTCGATTTTAAATTCAGACAGGAATATACTACGAATTTTGGGTTTCTAAAACCATAAAGGGCATAACTTGAATTCTAAATTGGGAGAGAGTTTTAGGTACACAAGTTAGAGTGGGCTATCTTATGAACCCTATATCTATTTATAGAGAAAGACTCTTTCCATATCTTTAGCTCCAAGTTAGGTCTATATGGGCCCCACTTACGTAAGCTTTTGATTTATTACTTTGAGGTCCATATATCTCATATAATTCTCAAATAATAAATCTAATTGCAGTTAAGTCCACCAAATAACTGCAACTGAATACTCTCAAGTAAATGAATATTATTCAGAAGTCCTTCACTAGAATATTGGATCATGTTTGCGTTGTCTGACCTCACTGTTTGGTAGATCAAAGTGAGTAGAAACCAACTTGTAGCGTATACTCTGCTCTCAGGATTTAGGACATTTGCAATAAGTAAGATTTACAGAATCTTTTTATATGCTGACAATAACATAGAAATTATTATGTCTGACCTGTTCAGCGTATTCTTAATACACCAACACACTGACTTAGAGTCGCCACTCCGGTGATGGAGATACATCACCCTATAATATAAAAGTCTAGTGTGTTATAGTCTTATCAGATAAATTGTTCAGATTCATCACTGACTATGAACTATACAAGAATATGAGGAACCAGTAAATTACATCTCTCCATGTATGAACACTTCATACAAATAATTTACTTACAACATCATCTTGTGAACAACACTTAATCTATCATATGAATAAAGTAATAATATAATATCATGCTCATTAATAAATATAATTTATCAATGTTGTCAATTTAAATTATTTTAGGGCATAAACCCCAACAATCTCCCACTTGCACTAAAAGAATTTAATGTCATACTAGCTACTTATCTTATTAGAATAAGATTCGTATGTGACACTTGTTTCATCAGCATGAAACCTGCATCTGTAAGTATTCTCATCAGCATGAGAATCAAAACTACCAAGTAGAGCTTTAGAGTAGAGGTTCTACTAAGTTTCTTACAAATACAACCTTGACTAACCATTTTGCCTAAATAAAGTCTTTAGCATCCGTGGTAGACACTCTCCCACTAGATGATATCCACCAGAAATAAAATTTCTAGAATCTGAATCTGATACAAGGTCAGAATTAATGCAACCAATTAGGGGTGGGACTTGGGTTGGGTCAACCCGACCAACCCGAACCCGACCCAGTATTTGGGCAAGCATGGGCGAAGGTTGCTGGGCATTTGGGCAAGTATGGGCATTATTTTGCCAACCCGTAGTCAAATTTGGGCAAGCATTGGCATAGATAATTGTCAACTTAAGCAACCCGCCCAACCAGAGAAACGTTTATAAATATTAAAATTTAAATTGATTTCTAACATGGAAATATGTGACTAGAAAAAGAAAACTCTAATTTTACCAAGTATTTTAAAAGATATAAATAAATGAATATATTAAGTTACTAGTATAGGGTGGAGGTATTGTGACCCCAAAATAAAAAATTTTCTTTTGTCTCATTATATGTAAAGTAAAATTATAATATTACTTAATAAGTAAAACTCAAAATAGTATAAAGACAATTATAGATTTAGATTTCGATGTTACTATATTTTGTTTAAATTTTTCATTTATTATATGAATAGATTGTTAGTTTGTTTATCTTTTTAAACTATGAAGGATATTTTATTTATTTAAGTTTATTATTTATTTTTATTAATTTTTTGTATTAATAATTTCATTTAATCACCTAAATTTATTGAAACATGGGCAACCCGAAGAACCCAAGAAACCCGAAGAACCCGAGAAACCCACTCGGGCCATGCGTGGGTAAGCCTCTTATAGGTTTTGTGGGTTCTATAGGCATTCTGGGCAAATGAGGTACAATGTGGGCATGGCATGTCCAAAGCCTCTAACCCGCCCAACGCGCCCGAGTCCCACCCCTACAACCAATTATAACACTAACATGTAGACTATTTTGTAACTCCGAGTCCAATTGAGATTATCTAAGTCATGCTTTACAGCTCTTTAAATCTCAGTACCAAA
>MVGT01003695.1:10775-65472 GCA_002174775.1 Macleaya cordata
TCTTCCAAAATAGTTTTCAAACTTTAACTTAAAAGACACACAACCTATATATATCTACTACTATATATTATCACTAAGGTAAGCTAGTGAAAGTTTGGGGACTTTCTACAAGGATGGTGGATCATGCTTATTCGGATGTGATACACCATCTGAGGCTTTGCTAGGTGTTTTTGTCTTCGGGGCGGTATGGGACGTCAAGGAGACAGGTACATCTAGGGAAGTCTGGGAAGTCACGATTATTTCTTGGTAAACCATGTTTGTGGTGGTGTTGAGTAACTAGTTTAGCTGAGGTTCGTATGCCTGCCCGATGGGTGTTAGAAATGGGGGAAGGTTGTCGGGGAACCTTCTCTGGATTAGTTGGGGGCCCTTATCTAGTCTGCAGTCGTCAATTGTGCGTGCTTAGTAATTGATCTTGAAGTAATCCATACTGGGGTAACCCGGTCGTGTTCCTTGGCTATACTAGCAGAAGTACACTACTATTGTTTGTATATAAATATGCAGGATTTTCTTTGATGTTTCAATCAACTATATGTTATGCATTGCTTTATAAATATTTCTGAATTGTTTATCGGATTAATCGCTGCATGTGATGGTATTAGGATGGTTGATCTACCTACTGAGTTTCTCACCCAATTATTCTCGTGGTTTTACAGTTGACGTTTGAGGATCGAGTTAGGATCCTTAGTGGCGCTGTGACGTAGTTTACTGGGCGAGGGATTCCTTATTTTGTGGTGGATGTAGGTCTCCCTCTCTTCAGTCACAGTGGATGACTTATTACATATGTTCTTTTACTTGAGACTTACGTTTTATGGCTTGGTGGTGAGCCTTATGTTACTTTTATTTATATGAATGCGACTTTTACTTTATCTTTTCTCGCTATATATATTTTGACAGGAAATAACAAACATAAATATATATTATATCACAAATATATCCATGTTAAGTGAAAGATTGAATGTCATAGTTATACTGCAAGTGACTTAGAGGATGGGATAAATTTAGACAATGTTGTCTTGACAGTTCCCTCCTGGTCCTACATCGTTGGGATTTCAGTTGGGAAAAAAAATGGGTGGCAATTTTGTGCATACCTTTAGCTTCTTTTGCTTCCGCTGTGTATATTATTGTATGCACTGTGTTTATTAGGTGAAAAAAGGTCCAGTTTACAGGGGAGACTCTGCCGGATTTGAGTCTCGTTGTAGACTGATGGTAATGTCCCTTATTTTGGGGTACGGGGCGTTACAAGACATGTTCTTTATAGAACCATAATTAACATGTCCTAGTCTACCATGCCACAATGAAAAAGACTCAACAACATAAGCAGAAGAAACTTTATTGATTAAGTTAAACTGAATCATCCCATTACAAGAATATCATTTTCCTACGAAAACTCCATTCTTGGATAAGGCTAGCTTATCCGATTCATACACAAATTTGAAACCTCTCTTATTAAGGAGATCACCAGAGACTAAGTTTTTAGTCATATCTAGAACATGAAGAACATCTATTAAAGTAAGAGTCTTCCTTGATGTAAACTGGAGATCCACGGAGCCAGTACCAACGACCTTAGTGCGGATATCGTTTGCCATTTTGACTTCACGTCCATCACTAATTTGATCGTAAGTTTTGAACAACTTTCGATCCTTACATATGTGGATGGTTGCTCCTGTATCCAACCACCAACTAGAGTCGTTGCTTACACTGTTTGCTTCTGACACTGTTGCAATGAAGTTCCCTTCTTCGGTTATGTTTGCTTGGTTTTTCAAGTTTTTCTTCTTGATGCGACAATCCTTCGCAAAATGACCAGGTTTGCCAAAGTAGTAGCAATCACCTTTATTCTTTTTATTCTTGTTTTTGTTCTTAGAATCCTTCTTGAACTTGTTATGATTCTTTGGCTTAAGAGTGGTATGCTTGGATTTGTTATCTTCAACCATGTTTGCCTTAGAAAGATCCTCAGATTTTTCTTCATGTTTCCGTGAATCTTCTTCTATACGAAGATGATACAGCATGGATTTCAGAGTGTATTTCTTCTCATCATGTTTGAGTTTCTTCTTGTAGCCATTCCATGACTTTGGAAGACATGCAATGATGATCTAACTAAGAACTCTACAGGGAGAGTAATTTCTGCTACTTTAAGATCACTGACGATATTAAAAAACTATGCGCTTGCGCAATTATAGACTTATCGTCAGTCATCTTAAAACTCACGAAATTACCGATCCAGAATTTCTAGTTACTCACCTCTTCAATACAGTATTTCTCTTGTAAAGTAGTAGTTAGTAATCAGAAACCAAAGACTTCTTTAATCTGATCACCTAATCTTGTCTTAGTTTTTTTAGTCATAATACTCATTATCTCTTCAATATTGTTTAAAAAACAAATATTGAACTTGTAAATGTTGGAGAAGTTGGGTTCGGTTTCTTGAAAATCTGATTAACATAAAATCAAAAATTAAATTGAAAATAAAAACTTATCTAAAAGGTGACCGAGGCTTGTGTTAAACACAATGTCCTTAAGACAAATTCGTCCCTGCAATGGTGTCGACAGTTCCATGGACGTCTGTCTCCCAGGATACAACGACCGTGTCGTACAGAAACAGCACTACAAATCTGTACGCCCTAGCGAACTGACGATTACTATGCTCTCACACTACTAAAAAATATGACCAACAAAAACTTATTTAAAATTTGATGAAACTTGATTCCCAACTATAAGAGGAGAGGGGTTTATATAGAGCCAATGGCGACTCTCCATAAATCACAAGGTGTCTATTCATAAAGACACATGTCTCTTGGCCCATAAAAGGTACCTCCAAGAGACACAACTCAAAAAATGAAAATAAAATAATTTTTCACTCAAAAAAGAATTATTAAATGAATTAAATTATTAAATAATTCCAACAATCTCCCACATGAGTGAAAAAGACAGACTAAAATAGACTGACATATAAGAGCACAACAAGAAATGCATCGGTAAAGTTAGCTTTTAGCTTTGAACCTCTCCTAGTGATAACTTATCGGATTTACTTGGCAAATCAGTAAACGTATCGTCTTGAACTGTCAATTGTTGATGTAAACCAAGACAATAGATTACAAACACAACATCTCCTTATAATCGTCAAAGTTCTACGGTTGTGTTCATTTTGGCCCTGAACAATTTTCAGTATTCATGAAGCGCTTTAGAGAACTCAGCCTTTTTAAAGTTCTCAAAGAAGTGGCCCACTTCACACTTCATATAGGTGATTACCTATTTAAAGAGTATCCTGCAATACTCTACTTGATATTTCGAAGACTTAGGAATCATTAAAAGCAAATATCTTATCCTTTTCCACGTTGCAGGCAGCATTGTCATCCTAGGAATGGGAAGAAGCATATCTCTATTCATGTTCCTTAGTGCTACGGGTGAATCACTCTTAATTTTTGTTGTCCCTTTGAACCTAGATCTTAGGATCTCCAGTCAACTAGCTTAGGTTTCCCTTAAGATGATTCGTAGATTAAGGCTTTAAATAAGCCCATTCCCCTCGATGATCTATACACTTGTTCTCTGGACATACCATAAAAAATTTAGATCCGCTAGGTTGTCCTTTGACTTGAGAACAAATATTTAACGGTATTGTGCCTTCGACGTGTTTGTTGAGGCTTACCGTTAGAGATAACACTCTGTATTTTTACAATTGCAGTTACGCACTACTTTTTAATTTTCTTGTTCTCTGCAACAAGAAATTTTAGCATCCCAAATTTCTACAATTTGCAAAATTAGTAGGACAGTGTTTGACTTATAGGGTGTCTTCTCTTTTTTATTAATTTACAGTTGTTAAGAATGCAATTTGTTGCAAAGTTTCTGGCCCCCACAAGATGTTGGGCAAAACTTATTTAACAAAAGGTTTTCCACTTCATTTTTGTAGTGCTTAAAACATGTCTCAATAGACTATAGATTTCTACAATTTTATGTAATGCTTACTCACTAGATGTTAGATCGGCAGCCCTACCACCCATTGCATTACAGATACTTAAGTCGACTTTCTCATTCCATAGTCTTTGACATGTCCGCTCAGCATTCTAATCCTTATAGGACCAACTTCATTTCCAAGTAATTCTTTAGATTCTCATATATCATTACATGAAATTATGATTCTCTCTCACTTTAATCACTTGTAATTTTTTCGTTCTCTACAACGATAATTTACTCGATCATCTCATTTTGAGATTTTTAAATATACCACATTATAAATTAGTATTCTTTAATATATATGAAGAACACTATAATATGTCTAACCTCCACATTTTGAGGGTATACCAATAATGTCATCTACTATCCCCACATTTTATGACTATTAATTGTACGTACATCATGAAATCATAAAAGCACATGCATATTTTGTACACATAACTATCTCAATAGTTATTACAGTAAATGATTGGACTAATAGGAATTTCATTCAATCTCGAATTAAATGCTCCACACTGATGTAGGGGATCTTATTTTATTTCTAAATGAACCTTCTATACTGACCGTGCCTCAAAACTGTATTAAGACAGTCAAAAGGTACTGTATACATAACGA
Organism: Macleaya cordata; assembly: GCA_002174775.1. Taxonomy (NCBI): domain Eukaryota; kingdom Viridiplantae; phylum Streptophyta; class Magnoliopsida; order Ranunculales; family Papaveraceae; genus Macleaya; species Macleaya cordata. Next base: position 15,336 of record MVGT01003695.1, read on the forward strand.
TGTTTATTATAACCATGCAGCACAAACACAATCAAGCGTTAATAAAAAAGCATTATGTCTAACAAAACAAAATGCCAATTAGTAAAATTCGTTAGAATGAATACTAGACCACAAGGGTGGAATAACAGCCATCAGATTTGAAATCAAAATATTTTTCATGGTGTGACCTTCATTCAAGTTTCATCTTTCTCTCTGTCATCCCATCTTTATGGGTAAAACATCTTAGTGAAATGGAAAGATACCCAAACAATAATACCACTAGTATGTACTGTCAACTAAAAAAATTAATTTTGCATTTTAATTCATGCCAAATATTTGAAAAATTAACGTAAGATGAAAGATTTTGATGAGGTCCATTATAGATGATCACACATGTTAAAACTTCAAACATCTGAGAGCTTTAATCTATTTTGACCAAAGTCAAAATCAATTACTATATCAATTAGACCAAATATTTAAATCTATAAACTAATAGTATCCAAAATTAGTTCAAACATGATCATCTGATGGTACACCACTTGGCAGAAGATACTGCTAGCACTTAACCAGTAATTAACCGGATGTATGTACGAGTCGACACATAGTAATTAGATAACCATTCATTATTTCAACAAATAATTTCAAATGGTGCAAAGCCTCATAGATTATATGTACAATGGGGACAACAAAATTTTTCTAATTTTCATAAGCTATAAAAATATATTAGCAATGTCATTCCCACCCCTTTAGGAGACTGCTTGAACCTACCGAAGTCGATTAAGCATGAACCTGTGCATTTGACCATGTAAGTGGTCTTTTGGGAACATCTATACATCCCAATCTCATCTCGTTTGGCACTTGGCACTAATAAATTAAAAAATGCATGTGTCATATGTGGCTTGAAAAGCACTGCCATTAATATATATATATATATATCTATACATATATATATATACTTACAGATAACTGTCTTCCCACTTTTTCCATAGCCTTTCCTGATATGCTAAAACTAATTATTTGAAGGGACACTTCTTTTTTCGGGCATAACTATTTCTGACATCCATTTTATTTTTTTCCAAAATTTGACTATCAACTAAAACAACATATTACTACACAAACAAAGTAAGAAACATTAAACAATTACAAGAAACCAAACAATCACCGTATTGGAGTAACATATCAAAATTTGGTTTATGATTGTTGGAGAAGTTGGGTTCGGTTTCTTGAAAATTTGATTAACACAAAATCAAAAATTAAATTGAAAATAAAAACTTATAAGGTGATCGAGGCCTGTGTTAGACACAATGTCCTTAAGACAAATTCGTCCCCGCAATGGTGCTGACGGTTCCATAGACGTCTGTCTCCTAGGATATAACGATCGCGTCAAATCTGTACGCCCTAGCGAACTGACGGTTACTGTGCTCGCACACTACTCAAAAATATGACTCACAAAAACTTGTTTAAAACTTAATGAAACTTGATTCCCAACTTCAAGAGGAGAGGGGTTTATATAGAGTCAATGATAACTCTCTATAAACTGCAAGGTGTCTATTCATAAAGACACACGTCTCTTGGCCCATAAAAGGTACCTCCAATAGACAAAACTCAAAAAATAAAAATAAAATAATTTTTTACTCAAAAAAAATTAGTAAATGAATTAAATTATTAAATAATTCTAACAGTAAATGCATTATGTTCATCTTTGTTACTTCTTTGCTTTCAATTAAATTTGGATTCGATAACACTTACTTTCTCTGTACTTATTTATTTTATAGGTTGAAGGTTGTAAGAAGGTGAAAATTATAACGACAAATTCATATCTTTTTCAGGGATCTTCTAGAACATTTATGACTTATTATTTTTAATAATTATTAGTATTATACTTTAATTAAAATTTTTTATTTAGTTTTTTATTTTATTTAGAAGTTGTCAATTTACTTACTTTTTTAGGAATAGGTTTCATTTTCTGTTATTGCTTAGATGTTAAGGCATTAAATCTTATTTAAAGAGGTAATCTATCTCTTCTTACTTACATTATTATTAGAGTTATTTTATTAATAAAGTTTAATTTAGTGAGATAGATTATTTTTTAAAGTTATTATCGCTTCCGCATAAGATTATATCAGGGGCACTTAAAAAAAAGTTGTGCCAAATGTTGAAATTAAAGTGGGTAAAAATAATTTGTAGTTCTGTTAAAAGCACTAGTTATAAAATTGAGTTATAGGTAAGGAACATAAAGGATTTAAGGGTAATAACTAAAAATTTGGAGTGTAATTACTAAGAATAGATTGAGTTTTAAAATTTGTGCCTACCCTTTGCCTATCTAGCTATGTCCCTGCCACTACCTATAGTTCAAACAAATGAAATCGTAGAAGTAGCATAAAGTCTCTATACGCAATAGCAAGTCAACTAATAATTTTATTTTCTTTTTAATATACACAGCATTCTATATAATCAAATATACTAATTAGCAAATTTTGTAATTGTAACGGTTTTAAAAATTAAATTTATTTTACAACTTAATGATCAAGTAATATCAAATTGGAATGACCATAGAAATCTTTAAAATAAATTTTATGGAAAATGTAAAAATAGTCCACGTAAAAAAAGTCATTATGATTCTAGTCCTTGTTTTATAAATTTAGTCCCTACTTTTATAACTTTTATGTCCGAAAGTAGGGATTAAATTTATTAAACAAGGACTAAAATCATAATGACTTTTTTTACAGGGACTTTTTTTTTCTAAAACCCCTAAATTTTACATATGAAACAAACTTCACATATATATTGGCCACTGGTAACTACCATCCAAAATTAGATAAGGGCTGTGAGGTGATAAGGGCTGTTCAAAATAGGATAAAGGCCATAAGTGATATGGGCTGTTTCACTAATTTTATATATTTATTTTGAGGTCCCTAGAAGTTTTTTTTTTATAACCACTTTTCCAAAGGGTACTAACCAAACCCCATCTTCTTCCCCATACAATTTTTGTTCCTTCATTAACCTTCAAACATAGTTTTCTGGACACCAGAAGCATTCTCCAGTAGCATCATTTTGATGTTATTAACATTGTGGATGGTGATGAATTTGGGAAGAAAGCTCCACTAATGGAGGATTCTTCTCAAAACACTTCGGAAGAGATTATTAGATCTTCCAACCCAATTAAACAAGAAAAATCTGAAGTAAGACAACCTATTAACAAGTTTATTCTTCGATTTTTAAGTTCAAAAATACTTTTTCTTTTTTTCTCTGTCGATGTTTGTTCTTACTGGTACGAGGGAACAATAAGATAAATGTTCTTTTTGGTATAGAGGAACACGATGACAAATGTTCTACCCAGAACAAGCGAACAATATGACAAATGTTCTACTAAGGATAATTGAACAAAATGATAAATGTTCTACCCAATATATAGGAACAAGATGATAAATATTCTAATAGGAAAAAGGAAAATTTTTTTACAAATGTTCTACTAGTGATAAGTGAACAAAATGATAAATGTTCTATCTAGTATATGTCCCACATAGTAGTTAAACTTTTCAACTAGGCTTAATAAATATGTCACACATCAACAGTAGGAACATTCTATATCATGTCCTATATTTTGTGAACGAATATTGGACCCCTATGTTTTATTCTTTTTCATAGAATGAACATTAGTCATTTTGTCCTACGGTATGGTAATGAACTAAGAAGCACGGACACTCCTCTAAGGGTGTCGTGTCCGTGTTGTGTCCTATTTTTAGTTAAAATTTTAAGGAAAAAAACTCGTGCCATGTCCATGTCCCCTCGCCGTGTCCGTGCTTCCTAGGTAATGAACAAAGGGACCATTGTCCTAGTATATATAACATAACATATGGTCTAATGTTCATTTCAACAGCGTAGAACATAACTTTGCCAAAAAAAAACTAAAATTATTTTTGTTAATATACTTGGGAAAATTTGAGTTGATAACATAAATTTTGAGAATACACAATGTTTTTTTTCAGAATCACCACCATCAACACCAGATCTATTACCGGGTGATAGAGATCAGAGAAAGAGAGGAACATCATATAAACTTCAATATTCTAAAATCTAAATTAAACACATTATTTAATTGAGGCCGACGTAAGTTAATATAAATCAAATGAATAATGAAAATAATTAAACCATAATGCATATGTGATGAATTTAAACTTGAATAAATTATTTGTCAATTTGTCCTACGGAATGGAAATGAACAAAAGAACCATTGTCCTAGTATATGATACAGAACATATGGTCTAATGTTCATTTCCACCGCGTAGAACATAACTTTGACAAAAAAAATTAAATTATTTTTGTCAATATGCTTAGAAAAATTTGAGTTGGGAACATAAATTTTAAGAATACACAATGCTTTTTTCAGAACCACCACCACCATCACCAGTTCTATTACCGGATGATAGAGAACAGAGAGAGAGAAAGAAAGATAGAGGAACATCATGTAGACTTCAATATTCTAAAATCTAAATTAAACACATTAGTGAATTGAGGCCGACGTAAGTCAATATAAATCAAAGGAATATTGAAAATAACTAAATCATAATGCATATATGACGTATGACTATACTCTAAAACTTGAATAAATTATTTATAATCTGTCCTACGGTATAAAAATGAACGAAGACATTATTGTCCTAGTATATGTAACAGAACATATAGCATGATGTTCATTTCCACTATGTAGAACGGTCTAATGTTCATACCCCACGTGTGGAACATTTGTGATGAAGTTCAGTTCCCGCGCGTGGAACGTTTGCTATAATGTGCTACGGTGCGGAGTAGAACATTACTTACGATGTTCGATTCCCGGTTGTGGAACATATTTTATACCCTCTACTCCTAATAGAATTATTGTAGTAGAACATTTATCATTTTGTTCACTTATCACTAGTAGAACATTTGTGAAATTATTTCCTTTTTCCTGTTAAAATATTTATCATCTTATTCCCATATACTGGGTAGAGCATTTATCATTTTGTTCACTTATCGCTAGTAGAATATTTGTCATATTATTCGCTTGTTCTGGGTAGAACATTTGTCATCGTGTTCCTCTATACCAGAAAGAACATTTATCTTATTGTTCCCTCGTACCAGTAAGAACAAACAGCGAACGAAAAAAATAAATCAATACAGTTTTGAACTTAAAAATCGAAGAATAAACTTGTTAATAGGTTGTCTTTATCTCAGATTTTTCTTGTTTGATTGGGTTAGAAGATCCAATAATCTCTTCCCAAGTGTTTGAGAAGAATCCTCCATTAATAGAGTTTTCTTCCCAACTTCATCACCATCCACAATGTTAATAACACCAAAATAATGCTTCCGAAAAATGCTGCCGGTGACCGGAAATTTATGTCCGGAGGTTCATGAAGGAACAAAAACTGTATGGGGAAGAAGAAGGGGTTTGATCGGTGATGGTTTTCTCTTTGAAAGTGGGATAAAAACCCTTTTTTCCAACAGCCCATATCCTAAGGTTTTTAAAATAAAATACTAAATTAATTAAGGACTTTTTTATAATTTTTAAAACTTTAGTTGTAGTCAAACTGGTTTGACATAAGTTTGACTCAAAGCCATTATCCATATCCATATGGTCTATAACATGCCCCTATATATTCTCTTTTGTCAAGTTATGCACCTTTAAAATCTCTTACATTTAATTAGCAAATATCACATACATAACACATAAGTAAACAAACAAGTAAGAAATTAAAAAAATCAAACTGATTTTAGTAAAAAAATAATATAAGCACTAAAAAATAACAAATGAACTTCAACTTTAAGACAAGCGAAATCCAAAATAGTAACATATTCTCGAAATACAATCTAAGCAGCATATTCACAAAAAAGAAAAATAGATGAAAAATAAAGAGACAGAGGGAGAGACCTCCATTATTTTCTGTATAGAAAACATTGCTTCGTAATTTGGTCTCATACAAAGTTATAAATATTTTTTCAAAATAAGTTATGTAAATTTTTTTTGGTACTAAAGATATTTTTGCTCTATCCTAAACACTATAGTGAGCACAAAATTAAGCTTACAATTTAACTTTTTGTATTACGACAAATGCCGTGGGAAACCTTTAAGGTAAGGGGTTTGTGGTAGGAGTTTAAGGTATTGTGGGAGAGCAAGTATTATGGATAGAAGATGCAGGAGAAGCACAATCTGTGCCATACGGCACAGTTAGTGCCGCACGGCACAATCTGTGCCATATCGCACAGATTCTGCTTAAAATTATACCCTTCAAAATCTTTTGCTCCTACATCAAAATATGACCTTAGATTGGTTTAATAGTTTGGGAGGAGATAGAAATTGTGTCGTGTGGTACAATCTCTACCGCTTCACTCAAATACCTTGCTCTTGCCTTAAATATAGGCCCGGAGGGAGGGGTTTGGTTGTTTGGGGTGCCCATGATACTTGACTTCATCTCAAAAAATATATTTTTTGCTTGTTTAAGGTGTCCATAATACTTAGAAGAGCATCAATTTAAGTATGACACATCAACATATAGTTAGTGGTTGTAAAAAAAATTATTATATTATTAAAAGGAAAGAGACGAGAGATAGCGATGAAACTCAAATTTATTTCTTTCCCATTTTACCTTTATTAATTTATAAAAAAAGTTAACACTTTACTAAGGCTATAATTACAAATTATAAATTAAAAAAGTGTATTTTATGGTATAATATTCGTTTTCACCAATTCATGAGAAGTATATTCTTTGGGGTTGAAAGAAAATATATTCTATTGAATTACATTAAAATCTTAGCAACTAGAACCGTGGTGTAGGGGTGGCGCTCCCGCTCCAAACTACGTTCCGACGCACTCGCTCTAAATATATTTTTCAACTTAGGACTTTTTTAATTGGTCGCTCTGGTGCTCTCGCTCATACTTTCGTTCGCGCTCCATACTCTCGTTACTTATGTTGAAATCCAGCTATTTGTTACACTTTTAAATCATATAAAGACCTAATTTCGTAAATTCAAATGCAATTAAACACAATCTTAGGTTGGGTAAAAGAATTTAATATACAATATATAACAACTTACAAAACATTTTTTCTATGTAATAATTTAGTTTTCATCCTCAAACTAAATACATCTAACATTACTATTTTTTACTAGTTTTAAAAGTTATATCTCTAATTTGAAAAAAATGTTAAATTAGTTATTTTGTTTTTTTCTTTGAAAAAAAAATTATTTTATTTTTTATTTATGTATAAATAAATTTTTTTATAAGGGTTAGAAAATAGTTAAGAGGTTCTCCAAATGTGTTTTTTTTCTAAAGGGAACTCCCTTAAAAAATAAATCTAAAAACCTAAATAAAAAATGAGTTTATTTATACTTATAATTTAAATCACTTAAGGCTTAAAGTTTTTATTTGACGAAAGGCTTCCGATCTTGTTTGTGTTGTATTTTTGCCATTGAAATAAGTTGGTTAAGGAACACTTTAAAATAAAATAAAAAATATATTTAGCGAGCCCCTTTAATAACAATCTAAATAAAATATATTTTATATCATTAAATATATTAATTGTCGTGTTTAAAATTACTTTTATGTTGCCATGTTTAAATATAGGGTCCATATTATTATGTTATAAATATTAAGTAGGTCATCAGCATAAAAAATCAACGTTTAGATCATCTCCATTTGACAATGGCAATACAACTATATTTTAAAAACAGATTAATCCCACGATATATAATTACGTAATACTTTCTGTGAAAAGATTTTTTTCCTAATAACGTTAATAATAGATATTAAATTTGAAACCACCATATCGTTATGTTATCTCTACTATTTTAATATAATTTTGAAAATTTTCTGTAGTTCTATAAAAGTAGTAAGACATTTCTTCTCAAATTTTTACATATTCCACTCACCTTATTCTTACACTTCACCTAATTTATCTTTTGGGTTGCCCGACAATGATTTAAAACTAGTTTTTTAAGATAATATTTCTATTATTTAGATGAAAAGAAACCCTTAGATCTTTATTAAAGAAAAAAATTAACCCTTAGATTATCACTAATAAAATCAAGGGTATAAGAATAATTTAATAAAAAAATTAGGGAGTAAATAGAATTTTTCTTTCCAATTCTAAAAAATTACAAATCTAAGAAATGATTACAAAAATATTTATCAAATGTGTGTGCTTCTTTAACGTAAAATAACTTAAAAAGCTAGCCAACTGAAGGCACACATATATAAACTAATAAATCTACTGAATTTTATTAAAAGTAGCAATTTTACTATTATAAGTTACGTGCAAATACGTTGCACATTAATGAAATCGTTTCTTTTTATTAATAGGATAAATATTTTATTTATAACAGCTTTTTTGTTATATGTGACATGTTTATTGGTTGTAAATTTTGGTTAAACTCCTAAAAAAATTTTTACTAAAAAATACCATTTTATAAATGACGCATTGACAACGACTTAGATAGTTTAAAAGGTTTAAAGTACAACCTCATTAAAATATTATGATCATTAGCACCACAAATTTTTGTGTAATTTAATTTAAATTTATATTTTAAAAAATCTATTTTTACATTGATTTAAACGGTGGCTCATAATATTATAATAAGGTAACAATAATATTTTGTGGATTCTAAACTATGTAGGTCTCACATTAAGATGATTCGATGGCAGGTATTTAGTAAAGATGAACTCGTCAAAATGAAAATAACTTAAAGCCTAAAGTAAAGCCTCATTAAAATATTACTATCATGGACACTATGAGTTTCTGTATAATTCTATGTAAATTTTTATATCTTTAAAAACTATATATCAAGTTAATTTAAATATTTGCTCTTAAAAGAATTATAAGATAACAATAATGCTACGCGAACTCAATAGCATAAAAGGTCCACACGAAGATGATCCGAGGGCAGATTTTTGATGATGATGATCCCTTCAACATAGAGATCATTATCACAAAAAATCATGTCATTTTAAAATATGTAACCCCCCTTATGGTAAAAAATTAATAATAAATTAATGACCAAAGATTTCACCATATAAATAAGGTGATTATAAATTTTAAAATGATTTGACATTTTGTGAGAATGATCTACATTGTGAGGGAATTAGGTGGGTTTACTTGAAGATGATACCTGGAATTATGTTAATCTAAACAATGAATATATCATTATCATAAAAATTAATTGTTGGATAATTTTTTCTGACCCTACTAGCAGGTGTAAAATGAGTGTAAATAAGAAAAAATGGATTAAGATATATTTGATATTTATGAAAAAGGTGAGAATGTTACTACGACTATGCATAGTCATTAGGGAGTCATATATATAAGAGATAGGGTAGACTTAATGATGAAATAGTACAAGTTATATTGGTAAATTATAGTTGAGTACGATTGATCAAGGGATTTATCTAAGGTTTAAAAATTGTTAAATTCAATATTACAATGTCAGAACAAACCAAAATTTTTCTTTTTTCCTTTAGATAGGTGGATTATAAGTAGTAGTACTACTACTAAGATGTAGGAATGTTACTACGACTTATACACAGTCATTAGGGAGCCATATATATCAGAGATAGGATAGACTTAATGATGAAATAGTATTGGTCATGTTGGTCAATTATAGTTGACCGTGATTGATTAAGGGGTTTATCAAAAGTTTAAAAATTGTTAAATTCAATAGCATAATGTCAGGACAAACCAAAATTTTTATTTTTTCTTTAGATAGGATAATGCGGATTATAAGTGGTAATAGTACTACTAAAAATGAAAACCAGAAATAATTTTAAAGAGAGAAAGAGGAAAAGAACTAAGTTAAAATGCCCAATGAAAGACATATTCATAATGTAGTGAAAGAGAAAAACTAGCAGAATCAAGTCAAATCAAGTATTAAAGTAGCATTAACTCTCATTAATTATCAACATGTGTTAGAGACTAAAACTTCGAATCCTTTAGCGATGTTAAAAATAATTTTTTGTGATAACATAATAATGGATTTATTTGATAAGAACTCAAACAGTTTATGTTTGATGAAGAAGTTAAAGAAAAGCGACAGTAATGATGGTCAAGGATGGCTAATCATATCAATAGACTTTGTAAAAGCTAAAATACTTCATTTGTCGAAGGAAAAAGTAGATGATTCTCGTGCAGCGATTCCTGTAACTATTTACACTCGTTTTAACTAGTTCTAGATGATATACAAGTATTGGAATAAGGAAATACATATTCTAACTTCTGAGTGGAATAATTTTACCAAGAATGTTTTAACTGACAAGCTATGTTCTGCCATAAGTACTACATACTCAAAATTAATTAGGATTTTAATTTTAATATTAAAGTTAATAAGTATTGATTTCTCTCTCTCTCTTTTTTATTCAATTTTTGTTTAAATTATACCTTTTGAATTTCCTTTTGCCTTCCATTTTGGTGGTGGACCTCCATTCCTTACAGATAATTTCAAGAGATTGGGAAGCATAATGAATCTTACCACTAAAAGGAGTACATTGTAAGACTGTTCATGGAGAAGACATTGGAGATAGCTAGACATATTCAGACTTGTGTTAAATTTTAAATGTTATATTATAAGTGTTGAAATAAAGAGAGAACTTAAAAATTTATTGTTCCAGTATTAGTTAGTTCAATAGAGAAGAGAGTGTAATCTGTTTTATAATTATTTGTTAATGAAGAATTTTCATACATCTATATCGTTTATTGTAATGATGAGTAGCTAAACCTTATGTTAAGGTTAGAAAAATAAGCCAACTTCTAAAATATACAAATCTAAGGTAAATAATTTACGCTTGAATTTGTAGTACTTGCCTAACAATTTTTCTAATTTCTTTAATTCAATCCATTGAATGGAATTCAACTTGGTTTTATATTATAGAAAAAAAATAGATCTCTCAACTCTTTATTCTTAAAATTTGATACTACATTCCTATGTAAGCTTGATGGGGTATAGTTATAGTTTGATAAAAAGTGTGTGAGATCTATAGTTACACTTTACTTGTTCCTTAATCCTTGTGCTCGACCCGTACTCGTCGTTATCTCAGTAGTCAACCGTGCAATTGCTGTATTTTTATTGTGTGAAAAAATCACAACCACTCAAACTTACTCGACGATTATAACTACCTTCAAGTCTGAAAATAGAAAAAATTCAGTCTTAACAAAAAATCAATCATTTAGTCATCCTATGTAAATCCCATATATCAAGGTGTCAGTAAAAGGACTATTAAACTGAAATTCGCTTAGCATCTATTATATTATATAAAGAGAAGATCCCTTAAAGATAGTTATTAGTCTTTTTATCATATATTCATTTTCTGCCCTTTAAATTCTAAAAACATATTTGTTTGAATAAATAAAGCATATCCAAATAAGATACAAACATTTACTACAAGTAGTTTACAACCGAGATTCTCTTCTAAAAATTGTCTCACTTTTTGTAAATAATTCACCACTTGCTACAAATAAATATAGATTTTTGAGCACTCCCAATAGTCCTATCAAATTCAATCAAATTTAAAAGAATTTTTTTGGGAGAATGTGCCCAAAACGTTTTTCGAAATACCCTATATTTTAAAAATGTTAAAAAAGGAAGAGGCTATTGTAGTGTCGTCCTTTTATTTTTGTCTTTTTGACACTTTCACCATATTAAAATAGCAAATTAAATATGGTATAAAATCCTCAAAAAATAATAGATGGAATAAAATTGATTAGGAAAATTAATTCTACTCAACATATATGACAATAATACCTTATAATTTTGTAATCACTTAATGCTTACAAAAAATGCAATTTCTTACATGAGTATAGTATATGATACTGAATGTTAGGAAATATGTTTAAATTAATGATGAACAATTTGTAGTAGGGTTATTAACTAATGAAAAATATTAGAATAATATTTATATATTTTTTTTGTTATAACATCTTTGACATAGTGTTTATGTAACATCCCGGACTTTTGGGTGTGTTTATACCCCACATAGACGTAAATAACCAAAGCACGTAACATTAATTAGGTGGGTTTTGAAAATGCATTCTGGGTCATTACGTTTGGGCTTGAACTATTGAGCCCAACTCCTTGGGTCTTATGTCCAAGTCGAGTGGTCCAAGGTCAACTAATGGTCAACTCAGTCTACGTGGTTGACTCAGTTAATTGGTCAACATGTTCTGCACGATCAACCTAAAGAAACCTAGGGTCAATGAACCCTAAGTTAGTTACAAGGTCTATTAGGTTACCATAATGGTGTACTGTACTCAAGTGAGCTATCATGTAGTATTTTTGAAGAATTTTTACAGGAAATAAAACATACATACAGTAACAAAAAACTAGAGCACGAGCAAACTGTCAGTTTTGCATAGTAGTTAAATGAAAATTTATATTTACTTCTCTGTTCATTAGAAAAATGTTCTGTCAGATCCTTAAGAAACGAGACTCAGAGCCCCGCATCTTTTATGTTTTGGCTAAAGTCTTGTTCCATACGGATTTACACAGAAATTTAGATTCATCAGAGCTATACATTCTTATCAATAGATTCTAGTACACAACTACGGTATCATAAAATAGTGAAACCTAACTAATACTAATTATCAAAAAAATATGAAATTCTAACCTATGAATTCTCTGTCTGTCACGAACAAAGTAGTACTGACGGTTCATCAATCCAAAGTAGCTAATAAACCATGAACAAGTTTAGGAACCCTCCCAAGTAGCCTTGCCTTCCTTATTCAAGTAATAAAACTAAGATAAAAATTTAGAAGACCTACCTAGTTTTCCTTCTTTTTCGATCAAGTGACTTTAAGCACTTCCACTCTCCTTAATCACTAATCTGTGAAAGATTTAAACAACGAGGCGAGCATTTATGCTCAGTAGGGTAAAATCATAAATTAATCACGGTAACAACAGATCATATCATACAAATAATTTAAATAAAACAGTACTATACTACTTCCATCATTTTATAATTAATGGATTAAATTCGTAGATTTTTCTTTTAACTATCGTACCTTGTACGATCTTCTGCAAGAATTTCAAACTTGGTGCAATGATTTGGAATCACCTTCAAACTATTCACGCTCCAAAGTATCCCAACTTCAATACTTGGTTGTTTGATTATCACTTTCTTAGTGATTTAACCATTAACATATGGATTTTCATAGAATAATTATTTTAAAATAATAATAATAATAACCTTCACATAAATGTATTCATGGAAAACCATCATGAATATATATATATATATATATTAAATCATCAAAACTTAAGTAAGATCGTACTTAAATACTATGCTTTTCACTACGAGAACTTGAAAGAATTGTGTTCTAATGATGAAAGTGGAGCCACCAACCAATCCTAGAACAGCTACTGTATTTTGATCATAACTCTTTGATCATTGATCTAATTCGCCTTTTCAATATATATTTTTCACAGAAAATTTAATTTCCTACAACTTTATCAGAAATAGCTAATCTCCAATTCGACTTCAACTCTCAAAATTGGATTCTAAATTCTCACGGAATTTTTCTTTCTTCTTTTTTTTTTCTTATTTCTCTCTTGAAACCAAATATACAAAAGTGAGAGATAATGGAGGGATTGGCTATGCTATAGTCGATCTCTCCTCTTTCTCCTAGATTTTCTATCTTGTGGAAATCTCCTAGAAAATCTAGATTCACTAATCCCTAACCAATTTTTGTTTTTCATCTTTAGAAAGTAAATATTTCTTTGTATACTTACCAAAATGCCCTAAAAACCCATAGATTTTGTTCATTGGGGTCCCTACCAACCTTGTGGGCAATTTAGACTTATGAGACTATCTTTTGTATGAGTTTTGGGCTTCCAAAAATTGATATATTTAATTAGTACAAAAATTTCACAATAAAAACTCTCTAAATTAATTTTTTATTCTAAATACTAAAATAAATGAGATTTTAGATATTGAAGTTGAAACTACAACCTCCCTAGTGTGGATCGATCCTAAAATTGGGTGTCATCCACACCATTGAATCTCATCATCCAATGGTATGGGAATAACTTATTTCCCAAGTAAAAAAATATTTTGTTTCCCCTCTATCACTTAATATTTATTCTCTCAAGATCATCTCTAATAAGTTTAGAGAGATTTTATCTCATATTCTCTCTAATTCCAACGCCCCTTACCAAGGTGGGGTTCTCTTTGTGTATTTTGTTTACACAATAATACCATTTATTCACAATTATCCTAGTGCATAGAAAATAGGTATTCCATCTCCTCAAACCTCTCTATCATCATTGGATATTTATCATCCAATGGTACACAATGCATAAACTGAAAATTCAGTCATCACCCATAAATTATGGGTGGTACACCAATTCTACATGTGCGTGGCGCCAACAAGCCATGCACGTCCTTCATGTTGTAAAATTTTAAAAATAGTTTTGGGTGGGTTTGTAGCTTTAACTCTTCTTTGGTTTAGTCCCACATTGCTTGGGAGATATGGAATGTTGAGGTTTATAAGTGACTACACTTATTAGAGTTTATCTTTTAAGTGTTGGGTCCTCATTGGAATTGATAAGGTGGTACAAAGCACCACCGCACATGCGCACGCGCATATGCACGTGCATGTGTGAAATGGCAATTGGGCAGTTAGGGCGCATTGGGCGCTTTAGTGGCGCACTTTGCACTTCGCACGTGCGCATCGTCGCTAGGAGCTATTGGAGCCTTAATCTTTTCCAAAAATGAGATGGTGTCACTGTAGTATCGATACCAGCCTTAATCTTTTCCAAAAATGAGATGGTGTCACTGTAGTATCGATACCAACGATACCAGCCAAAGGAAAGTTGACAGATGAGGCTAGTATCGATACTGACTACTAGAATAGTGTGACTGGTAGTGTTCAGATCACACCAGTATCGATACCAAGGTGATCTGAAGTCATTTTTTTAATGGGTATCGATACCCACTCGCACCAGTTCAGAACAGTCACCATTTTTGCTTCGAAATGGTGCTTCTAAGGTTATACATACATGGTTTCTTGGCCATTCTCGATATACGTCGAATTTCTAAGTAAACCAAAGCAAAGTTAGAGTATTTTGGCATTATCAGAGATCAAAAAGAGTGTTCTTGAGTTGTGATCGAATCTTGCACATTCGAATTCACAAATCCTACGGTTAGACTCCATTGTATCCTGAAAACATATTTCGTACCCTGGTGCAATTAATGGTGAAATATTGTTTGAAAGACAACGATTACATGCCTTGGAGTTCTTTAAATCGTTCAAGTTTCCAAATAGAGGGAACAGTGTCGCAATCCATTCAAGTAATGAACCAGGACTTCATAAGACTTGAAAGGTTCGATGGAGAAGACTTTACAAGGTGGCAAGAGAAGATGATGTTCTTCTCAACAACATTGAAGCTGTCTTACATTCTGGGCGGGAATCTTCAACCTATTCCTGAAGAAACACCAGAAGATTCAACTGAACTAAAGATAGAGAGAATGAAGAGGAAAGAAGAAGAATTTCTATGCCGTGGACACATTCTCAAAGCACTTTCTAGCCATCCATTTTCAAATCTTTTTAAAAATAGATAAGGAACACCATGGAATATTTTCCTTATTTTAACTAAATCATAACAAGTATTCTGGATCAAGTATTAGTAATTAAGCATGATAAATCAAGGTTTTTCCAAGTATTTATTATCAAAATACTCTTTATAAGAATCTAAACTCAAAACAATGAATAAAATAATAAAGATCTAAATCATAGATTCCTAAATAAATATTATTATATAACTTGAGAGAAATAAATTTAACATCAACAAAGATAAATTAAATTCTTTAATGTAGAGCTTTCACCGAAAACCAAAGATTGAGAGTGATTTAGCCTTCCATCAGTGGAACATAAAAACTAGAAATTAGAGATTCAATATAAGAATGGACCTAAATAATATTATTAAATTTTAATTTCTTTCTCCCTCTCAGATTACACCACCCTAGATGAAATGTTGCAAGAAACCAAGATGCCATCTCTTTTCTCCCTTCTTACATATTTAAAGAAAAATAAAATCTCTAAAAGACAAGAAAAAAAGAAAACAAAAGAAAACAAAATAATATTAATAACAAAATATGAGAATTAAATTAACATTGAAAGGTCCCTTTGGGTTTGTCAATGTTCATGGTGAGACAATGTACTCAATTGTAAGTCTGTGCTTGAGTTAGAGTAAGGTTGTATCCTTCGTGCAAACTCACACTTCATCGAAGATCAAAGAGAAAGCACGCCATCAGACTCAACTCACCACACTTTGGTAAGTTACCATGTTTATCATTAATAGGTGGTTAGAATGCATTAAGACTTAGCCACATAAGCTAGGATGAATGTAGAACTCTTTTTAGAAGCTTTTCTAGCTTATGGGCAGGGTGGTATCGATACCCTCTGAAGGTGGTATCGATACTGACCTAGCCTGTAAGTCAGGCTAGGCTGGTATCGATAATCCTCTCTGAGGAGTATCGATACTGACCTAGCTGACTTACAGGCTAGGTCAGTATCGATACTCTGGGGGCTCGCATCGATACTTCGCTGCCCGTATCGATACCCATCTCTAGAAGTATCGATACTAAGGGCAGTTCGCAAAATTCCCAGTGTGTATCGATACCCCTGAAAGGGAGTATCGATACTGACCTCATCTGTTCAACAGGTGAGGACAGTATCGATACTGACCTCAGTGAGTATCGATACTGAGCTCTCCTGTTAGCTCAGTATCGATACCCTCTGGAGGTGTATCGATACACCCTTCTGGGTTTTGTGTTCTGCGCGATTTTTAGACCTTGGGTTTGATACCCTTTTGGTCTTTTGACCCAAATGACCTTAGGTTTTGTTCCTTCTCTTTATATAGAAGAGAGGCAAACCATTTTAGGTTATGCATCTAGAGAGAAGAAGAGAGTTAGAGCTTAGAAGGGAGAAACCATTGTAGTCATCTTCTCCAACTAGCTAGGGCTTCAAGATCTTGAGAGAGATTGAGCTATCTTCTTCTTGAGAGTTGATTTTGTTCTACTCTCATAGGGCTTTTCATTTTAGCTAGATATTGCATATCATTCTAGCATGAGAGCTAAAGAGTGTTGAAGAAACACCCAAATCTTCAAACACCATTACAGTCACCGGTGGAGTTCCGGTGAGTTCGTCGGTGGAGTTCCGGCGAGGTGCAGGCTCGTGTATTCGAGCATACAAGTACGAGGCTTGGTGGATTCCGGGTTGGAGGCGTACAAGAGGCTTGAGGATTCGAGCTACAAGTGCGAGGCTTGGTGGATTCCGAGTTGGTGACGCACATATCATTGAAGAGGCGATTCGTGGATTCGGGTCGTGGAGAAAGACCGGTCGAGTTTGCATGAGGGAGTCGTGTTGTCGATGTGAACGGTTGTAAGATTTCTCACAACTCTTAGTGATAATTTCTGGACTAGGTCCCGGGGTTTTTTCCGTTAGGTTTTCCCCGTCAACAAAAATCATTTGTGTTGAATGCTAATTTGTGTGAATGATTTTTGTGCAAGATTGAAATATTTGATTCTCTCTTAATTCCGCATTCGAGAATCAAATAAGTCAATACTTGCTTGTTTCAATTTCTACTTATTATGAATTCATTGTGAATTAAATTTTAAATAGGTAGATATTGATCCCCCTTCCATATACACTTAGATTAGTGTTTATTGGTTTAGACATTCACCTAGGAATAGGTGATATTTCAATTGGTATCAGAGCATAGTTCACCATTTAGGGCTTTACATCCCGGTGAGATCCGTGTAGTGAAATATGGAAGGAAGTTCCGTGTACAGACCTCCACTGTTCGACGGTAGTAATTATGCGTATTGGAAAGCACGCATGAGAGCCTTCCTAAGCTCTATCGATGAAAGAGTTTGGATGGCTGTAGAGTATGGTTGGTCCCCTCCAACTACAACCACCACAATTGATGGTGTTGTTGTGACTAAACTTAAAGCTAGTGATGCCTGGACTAAAGATGAACTAGATAAGGCAACATATAACAGCAAAGGCCTTAATGCCATATTCAATGCTGTAACAGCTGATGAGTTTCGTAGTATATCCAATTGCCTTGTGGCCAAAGAGGCATGGAAGATATTAGAGGTCACACATGAAGGTACCCAGACCGTCAAAATTGCAAAGTTGCAAATGTTGACAACCCAATTCGAAAATCTTCGAATGGAGGAAAGTGAGACCTTCAACGAGTTCTATGGCAAACTCGGTGAAATTGTAAACAACATGTTTGCCTTAGGAGAGACTATTTCCAACTCCAAGATAGTCCGTAAGGTTCTAAGATCTCTCCCCAAGAGATTTGAAGCCAAAGTTACGGCTATTGAGGAGAGTAAAGATATTGATGCTCTTCTACCTGAGGAACTTGCAGGAAATCTCCGGACATTCGAGTCAAACTTCCGCTCTACAAAGAAGTCCGAGAATATAGCTTTCAAGGCCTTCAAGAAAGCTAGTAAATCAAAAGATAAATCCTCTGATGACTCAAGCGATGATGAGATTGCTATCCTCACAAGAAAATTCATGAAGTATATGAAAAAGAAGAGAGGTGGATCTCAGGTATTCGACAAGATGAACTCTTCCTTCTCCAAGTCCAAACCAAATGAAGATCGGTTTGAGAAGAAGAAGAGTTATGAGGAGGTTCAATGTTTCAAGTGTCAAGGTTTTGGACACATGGCAAATATTTGCCCAAACAAGAAGAGCTTTGGTGATTCAAAGGGAAAGAATGCGATGAATGTCACTTTTGATGATTCATCGTCAGAATCCGACTCTTCTCATAACAGTGAAGATGAAACTACAAGAAATTATGTTTGCTTCACTGCTTCACAAGCCTCCTCATATGAGCAAGTAGAGGATGAGGGAAATGTTCAAACCTCAAGTGAGGAGGATGAGAGTGAAGATGATCTCCACGAAGAAGAATTGTTCTCAAGAATTTTGAAAAACAGTAAGAGCTTATCCAAAGACAACAAAGAGCTAAAACTGATGGTTTCAAGTCTTGAGACTGAGAAGAATGATCTAATTCTTCAAGTGGAAGAAGCCTCCAAGAGAGAGGTAGAAGGCAATGAGATTCTTGAAGGAAAAGAAAAAGAAATCAAGTTTCTCAAGAATGAGCTTGCTGTGGCAAATGAGAGAGTTACATCTCTTCTAGATGAAATGAAGAAAGTGAAGGATGAGCTGAAAGAGTCTAAGGAGATGTTTATAAAGTTCAATCACGGGTCGAATACACTTGTGTCAATGTTGAAAGGGTCGCAGAATTCGGGTGACAAGAAGGGACTCGGATTTGATCCAAGTAAAGTTGCTAGTAGTTCAATGCCAATGACCTTTGTGAAAGCTAAGACTCCTTCTCCACAAAAGACAGCTGTTATGCATGCCGACAAACAAGCTCCAGAGCATGTTGGCAAGCAACAAGCTCCAAAGAAGGTTGCCAAGCCACAAGCCAAGCCAAGAGGCACAAGGAGATTGCCTCATGACATCCACACATGCTCATATTGTGGATATCATGGTCACTTGCAAAATACTTGCAAATTCTACTTAGAAGACTTCCACCGGTCACAAAGAGAAAAGGAGTTGCTCAAGATGTTCAAGCAACTTCAAGGTAAAGCAAAGGCTTTGACCGGAGAGATTGGGAGACTTGCAAATCCCAACAGCTGTAGAAATACAAATGGCAAGAGACCATATGTCAAGAAGCAAGGCAAGAAGACCAAAGTGAAGCAAGCCCCAACACCAATGCCAAAGGTTGAAATCCCGAAGAAGATAGAGAAGCTGGTATGGGTGAAGAAACGAGTTGACAACATTGAACACACGTCGACTCAAGGGGGCAAGGCTCCACATCCCCAATAACATTTGTGGGGGTGAAACCATCGGAATCGAATGAGGTAACAAACTGTAAATACTGTATATCTTGTTTGTCGTCTCAATTGATTTCGAGCCAACCAATGTCTTTGAATCCCTCTCAAGTTGTTTGGTTTTTGGTTATTTGACCATATGTACTAAAATGATTTATTTTGATTATGGTCATTGGTTTCTCTCGGTTCACATGGGTGGTTTCCCTCCGAGAGAAACCCGATTCTTTTGATGAATTTCTTGTGATAGTGCAGAGATTTTCCAAGGAGAATCTAGGTTTTGAACTGGGCAAAGAACCTCAAAGATTGTGCCTACTCCGATGTGGGTTGGGCTGGGAATGTGGATATTAAGAAGAACATGAAGCAAGACTCCCAACCCTTATCCACAACAGAGGCAGAGGTTATCACGACAGGTTTATACTTCACTCAATTAGTTTGGATGTTGCATATGTCTATTGATTATGGTTTGATGCATGCCACTTTAATTGTTTGTTGTGGTAACACTAGTACTTTTGATATCACCATGATTCATGATCAACTCTCTAGAACTGAGCACATTGATAGTAGGTTGCACCTTATCCGTGACTTAGTTAAAAAGAAGGTGATTCATTATAAGTATGTGTTGAATGATATACTAGTTGTTGATATCCTCACCTTGCCCTTGAATTCTTTGATTTTTGTTATTCTTAGAAGGGCATTTGGTGTAGTCTCCGTGTCTTGAGATCACCCAGTTTCACTCTCCCACTCCTGTGTTTCATGTTCTTCTCTCATAATGGGTAGTTGAGTGTGTTTCTTCTAGTTTGTGTTGTATTGCACTTCTTGTCTCACATTCTAGAAAGAATTTTGTGATACTTCGTGTTTTTGAAAATCCATGGCATTTTTGCATGTTTTTCTCCCGTAGTATCTTTGCTTTGCACATAGATCATTTGTGCTTTGATTTGGTCTTGACCTATGTGTCTTTACTGTGATCATTTCCTTGCATCTTGAATATCTTAGATAAGGTTTTTGGTCACTTGCTCTTGAGATCATAAGTCTTTGGATTTCTTAAATATCTTTGGATAATAGACTATGAATTCTCAAGTTCCTTGCTTCACACATTTCACTCGAACTTTTCTGAACTTATGTTTGTATCTTGTGTTTGATTGAATGTGTGTGGATTGATCCTAGTTTGTATGTTCGGTACTTCTTTCGAACTACTTCGAACTAAACTAGTGTGGACGAACTATCATAGCACTTATGCTTTATTGATAATATATATTATTGCTATACACCTCAAGAGTGAGTTCTCGTGAAAGATTTTGAACTCGGTGTACCACCTAAAGAGTAAGCTCTCGTAAATGATTTTGAGCTTGGTGGAGCCACCTAAAGAGTAAGCTCTCGTAAAAGATTTTGAGCTTGGTGGCATGATAGTTCGTAGTGTGACCACATGACAAGTCTTGGTGCCTTGAGAGCAAATCAATAACAAATCTATAATAAACTCTTGGACAGATTTGATGAGTCATGAGACATGCTCTTGGGCTATTTGTATTCTAAAATACACCTTAATGGAAATGCCTTAACATGTTGGTCTTGAACTACTTAGAACGTGCATTGTGATTCGTCCTCCATACTAGTGTGGTTTGGAATAGTGAAGAGAGAGAGTAGAATCTTAATGTTTATCAACTTTCAAGGATCTTTTCACATTTTGCGACATCATCACTTGCACACACACTTGTTCCATTGTTCGATGGACTCTGTGGTCAATTCAACTTGTGTTTTCATGGTTTATGTTTGAATATCTTCTTGAAAACCAGTTGCTTATGATGCTTTCATAGACTTGTGTAAATTTCCTCATCTTGATGGTCTTGATTCACCGTATGGCTCACACTGAATGTTTCTCACATGGTTGGGATTAAATCTTGACACTTATGCTCATGTGTAGAGCAGTTTGTCAGTGTGTCTTTTTATCGAATCTTACTATCTTCTATTGAAAAAGTCTTGAATGATTCGATTTAGGGGGAGTTTTTGTTGAAAATATGGTTTACATGATAGATTTTGTGAAAAACTCCCAGCTTGTATCCAGAGAGAACGTTTACTCTGATACGGTTTTGAAAAGGTTCATTTTTAACGCTTCTACGTTCCGTCCTTCAAGGGATTGTGTTGAACCATACCTTTCTTCTCCCGATCAATTTGTTAGTCTTGTCGGGTCTGGTTCGTCTTTTGATTCTAGAAAAGAAGTTAGGGTTGACTGTGGTGAAGAGTATGATTAGACTAGGACACTACTTGGTTTATTTATGTAGTCTTCCATTTCTCCTTCATCATATTGTGTATTTGAGATATCTATGCGTGTTTATTTTTGTTCATAACTTTCTTGGAAATCTCATTTTGGTTCAAATGAATTATTATGGATTATCCTATATGCTGGTTATCTCTATATGCTTCAAGTCTCATTTATCATCGTGAATGGTTTTGACTTGTTGAATGGTGAACCTCCCGTCTTATGCTCCTCTACCCCCTCGTGCCTTTGTCGATTTCATTACAAAAAGGGGGAGAAGTAATTATGGGGGAGTTGTATAAGATAGGGGGAGTTTCAAGAAACTCAAGGTTAATGTTTACTGTGTATATTATGATGCCTTGATGACTCTTGTGTGATTTTGCAGAAATTTTCCTGTGATTGTTGTCCATTTATTATTGGGGAGGTTTTGCATTTTATTGAGTCCATTGTAAGAGAATTCGTGTTGTAATGTTGTACTTTGGAAATTTTCTTATGTATGGGTTTTGTCATGAAATTGACAAAGGGGGAATTTGAAAGGTCCCTTTGGGTTTGTCAATGTTCATGATGAGACAATGTACTCAATTGTAAGTCCATGCTTGAGTTAGAGTTAGGGTGTATCCTTCGTGCAAACTCACACTCCATCGAAGATCGAAGAGAAAGCATGCTAACGGACTCAACTCACCACCGGAACTCACCACACTTTGGTAAGTTACCATGTTTATCATTAATAGGTGGTTAGAATGCATTAAGACTTAGCCACATAAGCTAGGATGAATGTAGAACTCTTTTTAGAAGCTTTTCTAGCTTATGGGCAAGGTGGTATCGATACCCTCTGAAGGTGGTATCGATACTGACCTAGCCTGTAAGTCAGGCTAGGCTGGTATCGATACTCCTCTCTGAGGAGTATCGATACTGACCTAGCTGACTTACAGGCTAGGTCAGTATCGATACTCTGGGGGCTCGCATCGATACTTCGCTGCCCGTATCGATACCCATCTCTAGAAGTATCGATACTAAGGGCAGTTCGCAAAATTCCCAGTGTGTATCGATACCCCTGAAAGGGAGTATCGATACTGACCTCATCTGTTCAACAGGTGAGGACAGTATCGATACTGACCTCAGTGAGTATCGATACTGAGCTCTCCTGTTAGCTCAGTATCGATACCCTCTGGAGGTGTATCGATACACCCTTCTGGGTTTTGTGTTCTGCGCGATTTTTAGACCTTGGGTTTGATACCCTTTTGGTCTTTTGACCCAAATGACCTTAGGTTTTGTTCCTTCTCTTTATATAGAAGAGAGGCAAACCATTTTAGGTTATGCATCTAGAGAGAAGAAGAGAGTTAGAGCTTAGAAGGGAGAAACCATTGTAGTCATCTTCTCCAACTAGCTAGGGCTTCAAGATCTTGAGAGAGATTGAGCTATCTTCTTCTTGAGAGTTGATTTTGTTCTACTCTCATAGGGCTTTTCATTTTAGCTAGATATTGCATATCATTCTAGCATGAGAGCTAAAGAGTGTTGAAGAAACACCCAAATCTTCAAACACCATTACAGTCACCGGTGGAGTTCCGGTGAGTTCGTCGGTGGAGTTCCGGCGAGGTGCAGGCTCGTGTATTCGAGCATACAAGTACGAGGCTTGGTGGATTCCGGGTTGGAGGCGTACAAGAGGCTTGAGGATTCGAGCTACAAGTGCGAGGCTTGGTGGATTCCGAGTTGGTGACGCACATATCATTGAAGAGGCGATTCGTGGATTCGGGTCGTGGAGAAAGACCGGTCGAGTTTGCATGAGGGAGTCGTGTTGTCGATGTGAACGGTTGTAAGATTTCTCACAACTCTTAGTGATAATTTCTGGACTAGGTCCCGGGGTTTTTTCCGTTAGGTTTTCCCCGTCAACAAAAATCATTTGTGTTGAATGCTAATTTGTGTGAATGATTTTTTGTGCAAGATTGAAATATTTGATTCTCTCTTAATTCCGCATTCGAGAATCAAATAAGTTAATACTTGCTTGTTTCAATTTCTACTTATTATGAATTCATTGTGAATTAAATTTTAAATAGGTAGATATTGATCCCCCTTCCATATACACTTGGATTAGTGTTTATTGGTTTAGACATTCACCTAGGAATAGGTGATATTTCAAACATGGCTAGCATAATTCCTTTTTGTGAATGATTTGGAATCAATCATCATAATTCCCATAAAAATCTTGATTTCTTTCCATTCGTGGAGATGTGGTGGTGATGATCATGTACTTCACGGTATATGGTTGTTGCATGCATGGAAGGTTTTGACAAAAGGACTAAATTTGTAGCGTACAAGAGTTGAACCCAAGACCTATTACAAGGATGAAGAACACCTTAACCATCTAGCCATCTTTGCCTTAATGCCATATTTTGGCAAGCCTTTATCCTTCTTCCAATTCGCTGAAGCTCTATTTTCTTCACTTTTGCCACAAAATTTAGATGGTTTAATCGAACTTAAGTATAAAAAGGCTCTTTTGTCCTGCATCATGTAAATATATCCATTAGTGACATTAATAACTAATTTACGGCAAGAAAAGACATAATTTAAGCAGTTTAAATCAGAGTTTTAGGTGCTTATCAATCCCTATGAGTTTATTAGGTTGAATGAGTTTGTGAGGACCCCACTAGCCAATACGTATGCATCAACTCCCCTTCTCGAAAAAGTTTGACCCAAACTTTAGATTCGTTCGCCATTTGTTTTAGGCCCAATAGCTTCAAACTCTATAATTAATGACTAGTTAACCTCGGGATCAGCAATTTATTTTGTATAATGTCCCGCCCTCACATTTCGGGTCTATTGCCCTTACTCAATGAGAACTAGGTATTCCGGCGGAACCATCAATTACCCGTAGCTTTTGGGTGTACACACTACACTAAGCTTAACAAGTAACTTGCACTCTTTTTCATGACAAAAGTAAAATAAACTTTATTAATTCATGATAAACTGTTCAAATAAATGGATAAATAATAATTTCAAAAAGAATGGTGGACTAAACAACGTCCAAACCAAACAGAACATAAACAAGAGAAATGCCCTACGTCTTAACGGAACTCTAGGAAGTCTCCGAAGATTTATTCTTGACTAAAATGATCGACGCCTCTACCGAGAATTAGCCTGTTGCCCTGGACCTGTAAAATAATGGTGCTAGGTCAAAACCTAGCCAGCAAGTTTACTAGTTCTATTCACTTAGATTCGGGTTATCCACATGTCTCATATGTGAGTGCATTAACATTATGCTTAAGGTAAGTCATAATGATAAAGTAAATAAAGTACAACTAGATCAGAGATACACAAGATTCACGGCTGTTGTATTTTATGATCTTCAGTTAAGTTTAGATTCTCGCAGAAAGTGGTGTTCTTTACTTACTACCCATGTTTCACCCATCCCTGTAATTCTTCGAGACACTAGTCGTGCACCACATGAATCCGATGAATAACCTCGAAATCCGTTCCCTAAACACTGGTAACCCTGATGGCATTACCTACGTGTCAAGTAATTCCGTAGACTTTGCTAAGAAGGGTAGGACCAGGGCTATATAGGACCTACACTATGTTTGCATACAAGCCAAACATGTTTAGCCACACATCAAGATTATGGAGGATTCGTATATAGTAAATATGTCTACAAGTGTTCATTATCATGAAAGTATTTCACAAAGCGTTTAAATATGCATTCTATACTCGTAAACACATATTTCTAATAGTATATATGTTTTTCATCATGATAGCCTATAAACATGAACCTACCATAAAAAAAGAAACTCAATATAACATATTCATAGTCGATAAGTCAGTCAGTATCGATACCCTCTCTGTGGCTATCTATAACATGCGAGAATTTTTTCTATTATATTGTGGATTGGACCGAAGATGGGCCTAAACCCATGGGTCAAAATAAGTCTTATTACAGGACTAACTAGTGAGTATGGGTGTAAAACACATGAGTTAATTTCATAGGGTGGAATTAACCAATCCCTTGCCTATGTACATGGTTGCATGCATGCATGAAATTAAGTTGTGCAAGTTGTATAATAACATACATCATAAGATGGAATCATATGTGCATATGGGGGGGGGGGTGGTGATGAAGTGGACCCCACATTAAGGATATAATTGTAGGGATATATTTGTTATTGTTATGATTTTATGTGGATGAAATTTGCATTAGGTATAGATATGTACATTTATATATATATGGGTACTTATATAGTTTGAAATATTATATAAGATCTTTGTAATGTCCTGCCCTCACATTTCAGGTCTGCAACCCCTACTCAATGATAACCGGGCATTCCCGCAGAACCATTAACAACCTGTAGCTCTAGGGTGTACGCGTTACACCAAGCTATCAAGAAGCTTGCACTCACATTCAATACACAAGTAAAATAAAGCTGAAATAAACTTTATTAACTCAAAGATAAATTGTCATATGCGCAAACGAATAAACGAATATTCTCAAAGAATAATGGACTGAACATGTGTCCCAAACTAAACCAAACTTGATTTAAAGGATAGTTGTTGTCTTCACGAAAAACTAGACAAACTCTGAGGACTTATTCCTCCCTTACGAGCATCACCGCTACTGTGTATTCACCTGAAGACCTGGACCTGAAAAGATTAATGGTGCTAGGTCAAAACCTAGCCAGTAAGTTCACTAGTTCCCTTGGCTTAGATTCAGGATAATCACGTGTTTTACAATAGTATATTAACATTATAGCATAAGATATGTCAAGATAAAAGATTTAACAAATTTAAAGAGATTCATAGAAAACGGTTGTGGTGTTTTATGATCTTCAGTTAAGATTAGGTTTTCGCAGCAAGTGGTGTACTCTAGTTACTACCCACGTGTCTGTTGAGTGGTAAATTAGTATGTAAGTTCACATTAATTCTTAGTGGATTGTTTCTGACTGGATTAGGTCCCGAGGTTTTTCTCTGTTGGCTTTTCCTTATTAACAAAAATCTCTTGTGTTCTTGTTCTTAGTTCTGCATATTAAGAATCAAATAAGTCAATACTCTTGCTAGAATAAATTAGTTATTTCTCTTAGAATTTTTAATTAGGTGATAATTTGACTATAGAGTAAATGATTAATTCATATAACAGTAGGAACAAATTTCAAACATAAATTGGTTGATTCGAGAGAATCTTATCATCATCAAAAGAAACTAAATAAACTGCCATAATCATGTCACTAGTCAATATAGAACCATCACCATAAAGAACTATGGGATTTATAGAGTCAGTACGTTCATTTGTATTTTAACTTTATTTTAACAAATATATTTATTTCTTCCTTTATCCTTTTGTCTTTAATTAAGGGTTGAGCATATATTATTTTCGTTGTGTATTTAGTTGTTAACTTCATAATTTAATTTATAGATTTTATGATTAAAGTTTCTTTATGCTTTAATTTTCAAATAAAAGTTATATTTCATCTATAAAAGGTAACCCTTCTTATGTGATCCCACATGACTTTAATTAGAGGAGAAAAATATTCTTTTTTTAATGTAATAAAACTTGGATGATGAAGTTAGGAAGAAAACGCCATTTTTCTCAAAATTCTTTAGAAGATGTTATTGGATCTTTCAACCAAATGAAAACAAAAATCTCATGTAATTCAACCTCGCTTAACAAGCCTTTTCTTCCATTTTTTAAGTTCGAATTTTTTTTTCTCGCACTTTGTTCTAACTGGTACGAGTGAACAAGATGATAAATGTTCTGTCTAGTACGAGTGAACAAGATAATAAATGTTCGTTGGCAAACATATTACCTTATGTCAATAGTAAACATATTACTTATGTTCTATGGCAAACATAATACAACAAGTTCACCAGTGAACAAAATGCTCACTGGCGAAATTGTTGTGTTATGTTCTCCAGAGACATGATTGTTTTTTCAGGTGACAATGAATCTCACTCACTCACTCATGCATTGTATACTCCCTCACTCACTCATGTGTATTCGTTCTATGTCTCGTTTTGTGGCTAAGAACAAAACATGATAACTAATGTTCATTTAGATGATGTGGAACATAGTGTCAAATTATCTTTCTGGTCATGTGAGATATATTTCCTAAAACATGGTTATTTTTTTTCAAAATAATTATGTCTCGTTCAATGGGTGAGAAACGAACATCATAACTAATATTCATTCAGGTAATGTGGGACATAGTGCAAAATGTCCCTCTCTATGCCATAATACGTTCTTTATGGTGGCATAGGACATATTTTCCAAGTCTTACTTTTTTAAGGCTTGGTTATGTTTCTAAAAAAAAACGTCTTGTTTTATCCCAGAATTTTGTACACCAATACGATGCAAATAACTCATAAAAATGAAGGTCTTTTAATTATATGCCATTGGCTTGAAAACTATAACCAAAATCAACTAACAACTCAATCGCACAGGTAAGAGTTTGGGGAGCCTAGAGATTCTCAAAATAAGTAGATGACGTAGTGCATGGAAATAAGCTTCAAATGAAAATCACACGTCGATTATAACAAAAGCATTTTCAAAAATTAGACTTTCTTTTTTTTTTAAAAAAATTGTCTTTACTTTCCTCGCCAACGAAAGGTACATAGGCAAATTGGTCCATCCTGAATCCCCGAACATATTGAACAATGATTATTTTTAGCCTGAAGGACAGAACATTGTGCACACTGTCTCGTTATTTAAGGTAGAACATTATGCATTATGTTTCTTTCTTTTTCATATAAACGAACATAGTGAACACATTCCCAACTATAATGGGGTTGTAAATGAGTCAATTATTGTTTCATCATAATTGAACCATAGTGGATAATAAAAGGACAACAATACTCTAGGGGAGGGGGTATACAGGAGCATAATAGGAAAAAATGAGAGGACCAGCCTTTTTACCCAATTATTTTGAGTTGGCTCCCATTCTCTCTAGTTTTTTTAAGGAGTGGAGTTATATGTTCGTTTGCCTTTATAAGAACCTTCACCTGAGAGGTAGGGTTATAAATATCCAAGGTGTCAATTATTATATATAATAATACTAACAGTGTCAACCATGTTTTGGTGTCCCTTTTAATTACCGACTACGCTTTGCTACAATTTGTTTATTACCGATCATGTCCTACTACCTTATTTCTATATTAATTACACTCGATTTACACCTGTCAGTGGGTGCTACATAGAGTTGATCCAAGGACTAATTTTTTGTAATGAAGACTTCCTCATCGTTTAAAACACATCAGTCCATGGGTCGTCTCCAAGTGAAACAACCTAACACCCACTTTATTCTTACGCCCTACTTATACACAAGTATGTTCTACATGGAGTTAATCTAAGGGCTAATTTGCCTAATTGTTCAGATCACATCAACCCATGGGTCATCTTGAAATGGGCTCTCATCTAATACCCACTTTATTCTTACACTTCACTTACACGTCAATGGGTGCTACAAAGAGTTGATCCAAGGGTTGATTTTTTATGACGAAGATCTCCTCATCATTTAAATAACATCAACCCATAGATCCTCTCCAAATGGGCCCACTTAATACCCATTTTATTCTTACACTATTTATACTTGTCTATGAGCCCAAGTAAAGATGATCCAAGGGCTTAATTTTTCGTTGACGAAGGGATCATCATGTAAATCAAGATTAAGCGGTCGTGGAGGGGTGTGGTTGCCAACTTGTGTTCGCGTATTTTTCGAACTCACACTCGCTACACGTGTGAGGATGGATCGTATTAATTAATGGTGATTGTGAGCGGAATCTGATCATAGGAAAACGAGACAGAAGAGGAAGACCATAAATTAATTGAGATGGAATATGTGTGGTGGAAACTACAAACGTAGAGAAAGATCTTGAGAGAGAGAGAGAGAGAGAGAGAGAGGGGTGCATGTGAAGACGAAGAGAACTGTTGATTGGGACGTGGTAGGACCGTAGGACGAGTTACATGTTACAGCCTAACAGTTTTGCAAGTCACTAAAACCGATTTCAAATGTTTTATCATTCATATAATCAAAAGTTTCAAATCTGCAGAATGCACACACTTCCCGCCAATAGAACCACCATGCAAGTTATGGGCGGCACCCTACATTCATTTCAGACTCCAGACAAGGGACTTCAAAACAAGTTAAACAACCATAGCAAATGTGGTTCCAAAACAACGCTAGGTCAATGGGTGAGAAAGGGTTCTCTCAAACACTACCTCTCATTTAATTCTGGTCGAACTCCCTCAAACTACAATGCAGAAGTCATCTGCAACCGATAACAAGTAAGTCTACCTCCGATCCAGATACAAGGTAGATCAATGAGGAGTCCAATTTCCTAATGTCCTCACAAATCAGAATAAGAAACTGTAAGAGAGATAAAGGTGGTTTCTTGTGTGTCGTACTTCTATTTATTCCTTTGTTTTGCTTTTCTCTACTTTCATGATCGCATCTCATGAGTTAAGGGATTCCAAACATGTTCCACATATAGACCCCTTCGTTAGAATTAAAAAACTAAATACTATTTTGACTATAATATGACTTAAAACAAAGGTAATTTTGGAAGGTAGAAAAACACCCTTACAATAACTTTCAAGTATTGGCAGGTAGATGGATTCTTCATAATATTTCCTTTCTGCAGACGAGCGATATTTGATAGAACTGGAACAATGTTCACTTGAAAATCACCAAACTCTTCACAACTTGAACAATGAACACGTAAGACTCACATTTCTGTTGGTTCTAACAAAAATTTGGATGAATGCTAAGGGCCAGTGAGTTACAACAAACATGGCTCTCTTTCCACCAATCACTGCTCCAAACCAACTTTTTTAATTGTATACAACAGCTCTCTTAAGCTTGTGATTGTATCTCTATTCTGAAACTTTTAGTAATATTTACCCCCCACCCCATAACAACCCTAAAAGTATATAAAGCTGAGGACTAAAGGAAAGATTTAGAGAGAGATTATTGCAAGTTCCATCATGACCCATCAAACTTTTACCAACTAACAGAACACTACACCTCCTATATTTTTCTTTTCTTACATTGGTATATGGAACACTAAAAAGCAGAGAGTAATAGAAACAACAGGAGAGAGAGAGAGCGAGAGGAGGGAGAGAGAGAGAGAGAGAGAGAGA
Organism: Macleaya cordata; assembly: GCA_002174775.1. NCBI lineage: Eukaryota > Viridiplantae > Streptophyta > Magnoliopsida > Ranunculales > Papaveraceae > Macleaya > Macleaya cordata. The sequence continues at coordinate 46,548 of MVGT01003695.1, forward strand.
GAGAGAGCATATTGATAGTACCTTCGAAGTAGCTAGAGCCATGCCACTCCTTGTGCATTTGATCTAGCACGAGCCTCAGCTAGCGAAACAGCCATAGCCAGCATCATCTGCTCCTCAAAACTTTCAGGCAAAATAGACCCCGTCATGTTCGGTTGGGCCTGATCGCCTCCGATACTACCGTCAGGGAGCGGTAATGCAACTTCCGCTGCAGCATCAGAGCTTGCATAGCTGGTGCCTGCCTCAGCCACCTCTGATCCATGATCAATCCCACCCCATTCTCCTTCCTCTCCTCGGGACAATGCCCTCCCGCTATCTGGTGAAACCTCAATCCAATTCTCTGGAACATTATAACCCTGGAGTCGCTCCTCTCCAGGACGAGGCAGATTGCCAGAATCTGGAAGCATATCGAAAGATGCCAAGGAATTATTCCCAGTATCATTAGTGGAGTCCCAGTCCATATGCTGACGCTCAGCTAGGGCAGCAATTGCACAAGCTAGACCACCAGAAGGGGATGATGCTCCTGCCAGTGGGACTAAGGCTTGAGATACAGAACGATCCTCTGTGACTAATGGTTCAGAATGAGAAGCATCATCATGAGCTAGATTCCTCTGCATGTCGCTCTCCTGTTAATATTTTTTTTTTAAGTAGTTCAAGAAAGCTCGTGTCAGCTGGAATCAGTCATTTAAGTTGAATAGACACAATAAATAACCAATAAGTTCCATTTCCAAAAACCAGCAGTAAATTATTTGGCTGTCCAGAAAGATAAGCCAAATTTGATACTTGGGCTATCAATACAGTAAATAGTAAAGAAGAGAGTAGTAGACCAGCCATCTCCTCCTGATCACAAATAAATAAACATAACAGATTAAAAAAAAAAAATTGATCTTTAACCGAAAATGAAGCAAAAGGGAAGATCAGCTAAATATATTTACCCTATGTAACAATGACACTTAACTTTTGTGAATTTTTTTTCGTGTCGACACTCCGACATTTGTGGACATTTGAACTTCAATGGGTACTTGCACATAATAATGTTAGATGTTGTGTGTCTATCTTGTGCGCACTTGCATATAATCATGTGCAAGTGCACCTTTTAGCCAAATATGACAGGGTCTATTAGTTTTGCAGAAGAGATGCTAATCATGATGCAGAGTTTCCGTCCATGAAATAATTCTTTACGTTCTTACCATTGGTTGAATTGCAATGAAGTTAACTGATAATATTCTAAATTACTTATTTGTTATAAATCCAAAGAACACGAAAAACAAACTCATGTTCTGCCAAATTATTCAAGTTCTTATATCCTAAGACACGGCTCACCATCAGTCAATATTTTACCAATACTTGCAACAGTTCTAGGCAGATGGAATGTGGTAAGTAATTTGACAGTTTCTCTTGTTTGATCGAAGAATTTTTGCACCTAATTTATTTCAGACATAAATGCTGATTTAAAATATTCTACAAATATCACCTGAATGGAAAGCCAGATTGCTTCCATCACCATAATGTCCTCAAGATCCAGGTCAAATTGATTTTCCCTGTACATATAGCCAGATTCAGTAAAAAGCTCATTAAGGTGGGAAACAAGTCGGATGAGGTTAACAGAATCGAATGTATTTAGGCACCAAAAAACTTCAATTAATGACTGGCAGTATAACAAAAAAAAAATGCTGGGAAAGATCATCAGGCACACTTTGAACTGTGAACCAGAAAATCTTCAGTAGCATATAATGATAGAAAATAAATTCTCAAATAACATAGAACTAAAGCCTAGGAGCTTAAAATTATCAAAATCACTATTCCTAGATGATGCATTTTTTACTCTTTTTTTCTTTTTATCAGCCAAGGCGATGCATATGACAAACACCAAGGAAGATACAAGTTGGTTACCCTATCATTGTACAAGCAAACACGCAAAACCTGATTCCAATTTCTTTAATATCTAAGCAGGAATTGTTGAACAAAAGCCCATTCTACTCTAATGGGTATGAGTATACATGACAAAATGCATATCCAAATACAGAAAAGAAAACCCTGTGTTTTCAACAGATTATTCTCTTAGTACTAAATGAGAAGTTGCAAAAGAGTACAACATAGAGTACAAAATATATATTTAAAGGGTCAGGTTATATAGCCCCCTTTTATAACCCCCCGCTTGTGGAGCCCACATGTAACGCATCCAGGAGCTGATTTTTGGAGAGAATGTTCTCCTCATTATGTATTTGATCATATTAAAAAATCAGCTCGTTCTAAAACTTCTAACCCCTTCAAATTAGCCCTTAAAAAATTTGCAAGTTTTAAACTTTTATTTTGACCGTTGATTTAAAACGCGTAGATCTGAGGATAGAAGCTTTAGAACAGGCTGATTTCAGGTAATAATGCTTTCCTCATCATGTAGATCATTCTCTCCAAAAATCAGACCCTGGATGCATTCCATGTGGGCCCCACAAGGGGTTTTTTTAAGGGGGCCATGTAATGGGGGCTATATAACCTGACCCATATATAAATATAAATATAGATAATAAATGTATATTAATTAGCTAATACTGTGATACAATAAGATCATATTCTCGCAGATATGTGAACATAATAAAAATGCATACTGATAATACATTAAGATCAAGTCAAACTATAAGAATAACAGCTGCAAGAAAAAATTATGATACACTTGGAAAGGTATGTTGGCATGTGTTAGACAAATAAACAATATGTCGTCTCAACAAGAAAAATCTTAGAAAACAGTGTTTCCTTGTCATGTAGGTTCAATTATATATCAAAAATAATTACCCTATCACATGATTTTCATAGTATAGCTCATAAGCCTTTTTTATGCATTTGTGTAACTCTGTATATATCCTATTTTTTCTGGTTATGTGTTCAATGGGTACAAGATTGGAACCAGAACTGATTATCCTTCTCCTAATCTACATACCTGAACTAGAATTGTTCAGAGCCGAAACACTATTCCAGTTTGGGGTGTGTAGCTATATCAATTGAATCAGAACCAAATTAAAAAAACCTGGAGTCCATACATACTTTTTTAGCTTTTTCCTCTAATTTCCATACAAGTGTTAGTTAAAAATCAGAACGGGAATACCAGATACGGGATACCAAACTGAAATAAGAATGGATTATCCATATTCTGGGTTCCACCTATTTAAGAACTGGAACTGAAACCACTGCATAATACAGGCCCTTCTGGGTAACTTAATAATCGAATAGGAAAACTGCTGCCACCCCTAGTTCAAGTGAATAGATTCTATACTATATATTGTTTTACCATTCATCTAAAATCTCTTAATCCTCAAAATAATATTAACTCAGTTAGCCAAACTGATCTAGAGAATTCACATGCACCAACTAATTTTTTTTTTTCTTTATCGGATCATGTACCACAGGTACACTAGAAAACCATATGGACCGAAAATCTTAGACGTCTTTATATTTTCTCAAATATGTTTTACTAACCACTTCATTTGCTCCTATTTTAGGAATTCTCATACCATATACATCCAAGTTCTCATAGTTTATCCCTTCGCTAGCTCTTGTACAAGAACCTCCTTTCCATAATGATGTTTATAATTAGGATCGCATATCATCATTTCACAACAAACTTCCCTTATGCGATTCACAACTTTCTTTAGATTTCCCAAGAACCCTTTTTGACCACTATTTTAAAACAATTGACTACTCCATCCCACACCGTAATCTTCGTCTCAATGTTCCATATTCCGTCCTATATCAATCTGTAAACGAAGGACATTCCTTTTCTCTTTTTATATTCCATCACTATCTTCCATCTCTTAATGTGTTGGTCACTTTCCTTGGGTAACCTATAATCTTTACCCATTGATCATCTTTTCTTAAGTAGAATCTAAAAGTCAGAGATTACATATTAACCTTTTTGTTCTTTTTCCATGAACAGCGCAAAAAGTGCAATTTGCACCCTACACTTTAGAAATCATGGCAAGAAGAAGAGAGCATGTGACTTTGAACAGAAAGACCATCTTGGGAACAACAAAAGAGTGGTAATCTGAAAATTTAAGAGAGAATTTAGTTTTACATGACAAATTGATGACAAAAAATCATTAGAAGTTTCTAAATGGTCAATCAAAGATCTTAGAAACGTATTGATAGGGCTGCATAAAGACTTAACATTGTTCACAACATTATAATGCCACACCTATTGTCCAAACAACACAGTTATTAGAAGCACCTTTAAGCTTCCAACCAAAATTCCAGTTGTAGTACTTTGCTTAGCCTCTTTGCCATTGGCTCTTCTCAAATCTCCATAATCACTTTAATCTCCAAGCTTCTTATTTGCATTCCAGTTACGTGTCAGATAAGAAACATTTGTGAAACCTCTATACACCATTTTCATCTCCACCAAACTTCTTTTTCACACTCTACTCGCATATGTCAGATAGAATACCATTTTTTGAAAAGAACTGAAGCATTGTACTTGTACATGTGTAGGATACCAAAACTTTTTCATTCAAAGGACTTTCCACTATAAAAGAAAATTTTGTAGATCCCCACAAGCATTCATAGAAAGAAAACAAAATTTTGAAGAAGAGGAGATTACTAAGGGGATCTTGAAACAAAATTTTGTTTAGAATCACCAGACTGCTAAAACCAGCCCCTCGCCCACCTGTCTTGCTGAAAATGTCCAATGACTTTAATCGCAGGACACTTCCTCCTACCATCAAATAACATAAACTACTAAACAATTCACCAAGATATACAAAAATATGAGAGATATGAGACTCTACTCAATACCAACTTAGCAAGTAGTTCAACTAAAAAATGAACTGCAATAAAGCAATTCACAGCATCCCCAAGACATGATACAGAACGGGTATACATAGCTCGGAAACCGTTAAGAAATAACAAATGGAAGAGTCAGCAGAGCATAATATACCTGTTCTGCCTAGAGCGTGAAGGTTGTCTAATTATAGGAGCAGAGCATGTGTTATGAGAAGAGACAATCTCATCACATCCTACAGGAGAGCTGAAAGATGGAACTGCAGAAAGAACAAGCAATCAGACAAGAAGATGAAATTAAATAACAATTCTTATAGAAAATGAACATCAACACATGAAAAGAGAGTTTCATGAAAGACAAACCTGCTAGGGAGCTACTTGATACATCTGTATATCCGACCTCCCCAGCGGTCATAATTCTGCTTGAAGAACTCATATCTTGTCTTCTTTGCATTCTCTCTTCCTCATCCTGAAGCTCCTGTCGTTGCATCCTTATTTTCGCTTCTATAACCCGTTGTTCTTCCTGCATATATGAGAAACACAGGTAAGTGCAAGATCCACAACACCAACACAAAACTTCCCTAATTCCCATAAAAGAAAACAACCCATATTAAAGCATATCTTACAACTTGCTCCATGCCCTTCTCCTCTTTTGACCTCATACCACGATACTCCACAGCATAGTTCGACGTTTTGCAAAAGGGACATCTGTAATGTTAAGTAAATAAACAAGCTGTTGCTTTAAGAATCTACAAACTGAACTACAATTCTTTGTTATTCAAGAATTTGACCAATAAAGGATACTGGGTAGGACGAGTAGAATGAGGAGGTTTCATCTGCAAAAAACACTCTGGAAAATATCACAAAGTTAGAACAGTTTAACATAAAAGTAAACTATACCATTCAATTTGGGAAATTAAATGTTGAACCTGTACATATGCCTTTTGTGCAACATCTTGAGCGGTTGAGACTTGGATAATACTAAAAGAAGATGCAAAAGAACTGATCAAAATCTATCATTAGAGCAATTTCATAATATAGCCCAATCCCAAAAGAAACCCCAAACTCAATCACTTATCTAAAGCCTAAAAAACTTCAGAAAATTTAAATTTTAGGAAGAAAACAAAACAGCATTAGTTTGAATTACTAACCAAGAAACAAATTGGGCATTCTTCAAGTTCAAAAGCACACTCTTCATCTCCAGGATAGCATGGAGCCAGCTTAGAATCAAGAATTAGTTTCCTCAGCTTCTTATGATCAACATCCTTGTGCTGATACAACCCTTGTGGCCGTGTATACTTCTCATCCACCACTTGCCGCCGCCTACCCAACTTATTTCCCATAATCAGTAAAAAATTCCTTTTTTCCTTTACTTACTATCTCTTCACAACTGAAAACAAATCCACAAACACCATGTCTTCAATTCTTACTTTCTCTCTCTAAATCATCCCACAAACACAACTGAAAATCATCGTTCCTTTAGATACTACATAAACCATCTGAGCAACTCAAAATTAACAAAATTCTCCACCAAAAGATAACCTGATTCTTTCATACTAAAAAACACCCTCCTTGAATTTCTGGAAACTGAAGATTCAACCCTAATTCCTCTGTCAAATCATTTCCACTGACAAAGATTGAAACTTTTGAACCCTACTTGTTGCGAGAGATCTTGAATAGTATTCAAAAAGATCGTAAAAATTTCGACAAAATCAAAGAAACAGAATCGATTATTTAAGAGGCGGAAGAAACGAGAAAAGAAAAGCACAGAAATAATTGGGAGATCAAAGAGATTTTCCAACAACAAAAACAGAAGAAGCTTATTCAAGGGTACAGAACTTTCTCTCTCTAAAATCAGACTTTTCTTTCGTTCTTTCTTTGTTTTCTATTTCTTATTTGTTTCTTTCGGTCTCTGTGCTAAACTCTTCTCTCTTTCTCTCTCTACTTTCTCACTCTACGACGGAGACTTTAAAAGAGAGTGAGAAGGGGAAAGAAAGAGGGAGGACCAAAAGACAATGAGTGTTAGCGTACACCTTAGATTGATACTGTAAATGAGTGGGCCTTTTAGAGTTTGTGCGCAAATCTCGATGCAATCTGAGTTGAAACGTATGGATGATGGTCGTCTGGATAGGGTGGATGATAATATTGTACGAAAGTAAAGCAGAAGAGAACAGTCAGATGGTAGAGTAGCAGACCAGGTAAGAATCAGGCTTAAAGATAAAAACATGTTTTAATGTGTTACTAGGGTTTACATGTTCCTTAGTCTATGAACCCTTAGATGGAGATCCTGTATAAATCTCGAGGAAACTCTAGTGGGTTAGGATTTTTGGAAATGTCATCCTTAGGTGGACAACAATATAATTACAGATTAGCCGTAGGTCAGGGACTTAGTACTGTAATGAATGATTACCCGAAAAAAAACCTGTAATGAAAGAACGTTTTAGTACCACAGAAGGATAATTTGGTAAAATCGGAAATCCTACATCCACCCCATTATTTTTCACTACATAATCCACTTATTCTTACACCTCGTTTACCATGGGGCTTATGTGGAGATAATCTAAGAATGTAGAATGATTTCCTCAATATGTTACTACTTATGTGGCTTTGAATAGCTTCATACACTTTCTGTTGGACAATAGGGATGTGTGTTACTATAATATATGGACATTCACAAGTAGAGAAGATAGAGATAAGAAAAAGATAACAAGAACAAAGAATAAATCTATTATATATATATATATAGTGGAAACCCTGGGTCAAAAAAACCCCCACCGTCAGCTCACGGTAAAAAAAACTCACCCTATTACGCAATGGTAATTTTAACTCCCCTCTCCTCTCTTCCAAGCTCCCTCATAAGCACCATATGTGTCACTCATTAATTCTCTTTAATAGTCATTTATCATGTTAATTAAGCTAACCAAAAAAAAAACTCATCTCCTTAAATTCCTCCCAAAATATCTCCTAAAAAATTCTCCTCACATAATAATTCTCATTAATTCTCTTTAATTAATCATTTATCATGTTAATTGAGCTAATCAAATAAAATCTTTATCTACTTAAATTTCTCTTAAATTATCTCTCTAAAATTTATTCACTCTTTTTCATTGATTTCTTTTAATTGGCCACTAATTATGCATTAAAAATTAGAATTGTAACACATGCACATAAATTACATTATTATTCTCTCTTCTTATAGTTCATCATATAAATAGACATATTTTTCTAGCTAAGATTACTTTATTTTTCGAGCTACAAAGTTTTATTTTTTTTATGCTTTATTTACTAATCTAATTTTTTTCTACCAATGTAGGTCTCATTCACCACAAAAGATTAAAATTTGGACGAGCTATTTGTTGGAGAAAATCCATTTACATCGAAAGCCATTTTTTTACATAACTATAGTAATTTTGCTAAAATCAAGCAATCTAATTCCCTTAATATTCTGTAAACCATTTTTTTTACATAACCTCTCTCTTCACACCCCTATCTATTACATCTATTATATATCTATTATATATATATATATATATAACTATCATGTTAATTAAGCTAACCAGGGTCAAAAAAACTCAGGGTAAAAAAAATCCTCTCTGTCAGCTCATGGTAAAAAAAACATACCCTATTATGCAATGGTACTTAACTCATCCCCTCCCCTCTTCCAAGCTCCCTCACAAGCACCTTCTGTGTCACTCATTAATTCTCTTTAATTAGTCATTTATCATGTTAATTAAGCTAACCAAAAAAAACTCCTCTCCTTAAATTCCTCCTAAAATATATCTCCTAAATCTCTTTCACAAATATACTAATAATTAAAACGTATTTTAATTTTTAAAACTCCTAAAATTTCTCTCTTCTCTCCTAAAAGATTTTCTAGCTATTAAAAACTTTAATAAAAAATAACAATGCCCACACAACGTTTTTTAATTTTTGATGATTTTTTTATATCTCATAAAAAAGCTTTTATAGCTTACTCCTAAAATTTATCTCTTCTCTCCTAAAATTAGGCTAATTAGATACCAATGAAGAAAGTATAATAAATATAGTAATAAGAATCTAATTACACTAATATCGGTTATAAACTTTTTATAAATATTAATTAATTATTTTCTTAATTATTCAATACGTTACAATCTTCTGCTTAATTACTCAGTGTTTTCCTCTACTACATTTATCTCTTCCTATATAAATACCTTTTGATTCTCCTTACTCATATGTATAGGTACTTTCCACAGTATAAAGTAATCACGGTTCTAAAAAGTCATTTTGTATTTTGTATTTTTTCGTTTTTCCATCATCTAATTTAATTAACATTGTGATAGGTGGAGATCGGAATCGGCGGCGGCTGCATGGAAATCTCTATTGCAACATCCTTGAAGAAAATTCGATCTCGCTTCATCTACCCGATCAAAGTAAAGCTAGATTATTCTCTTCTTTTACCAGATCCAAATGGTTCTCTATAACTTTCTTTTTTAGTAGAATCTCTTACTCCATATTTGATTTGTATTTGTCTTTATATTTTTTATATTATAGATAAATGAAGAGAGGATATTACTCTCTCTCTATTCTATATTATTTTCTCTTTCTCTCTGAAAGAGCATGTAATTGTATGACTTGATCAATCAAACCAATTTTTAAGAATTTTTTTTGATAGAACCAATTTTGAAGAATGAACAATTTGATATGTATACTGTCTCCCATTAAGTATGTTTACAAATCTTGGTTAGTCAATTAAAAATTGAAAAATGAATAAGTTAATAGTACTCTTATTTCTCTCAAATAAGAGAAATAACTATCATGTATTTAGAAAAAAAATAATAACTATCATTTCACACTGCTAATTGTGATAGGTGGTGATCGGAATCGGGGACCGCTGCATGACAATCTCTATTGCAACATCATTGAAGAAAATTTCATCTCGCTTCATCTACCCTATCAAAATAAAGCTAGATTATTCTCTTCTTTTACCAGATCCAAATGGTTCTCTATAACTCTCTTTTTGAGTAGAATCTTTTACTCCATATTTGATTTGTATTTGTCTTTATATTTTTTATATTACAGATAATTCAAGAACGGATATTACTCTCTCTCTCTCTCTCTCTCTCTCTCTCTCTCTCTTTATTCTCTATTCTTTTCTCTTTCTCTTTGAAAGGGCAAGTAATTGTATGACTTGATCAATCAAGCCAATAAAAAAATTGATGATTAGTTTTATTTTTCAATTATTGTAAAATTATTTTCTAAAAAAAAAAACTTTAAAACTCCAAATAAAAGCATTTCAGAATTTTATATCAATTTTAATTAATAAATAACAAACACAAAAGCCTCCTCATGAGAAGTAATTTAAAATATAATAAAGTCTCCCTAATACCATATTTGTTATCTCACTTAAGTTCATGTCCAATAATCTCTCCATTCAAATTTATGTCTGATAATCTCTCCATTCAAATTTATGTCCTACCATATTAGTAATAAAGAATAATTATTAATACAAATTATAATTCAATGGTTATTGTAATTCTTCATAATAATGATTAATATAACAATATTACAAATTAAACTAATCAATTCATATTTATTAACATAATTTTTTAAAACAAATGCCCGTACGTAGTACGGGCTTTAAGACTTGTTAAACAAAGCAAAACAGATTCGCTCCACACAGGTGCTCATGGTTTTAAAGCGTCTATCTCCCAGGATACAACGACCTACCTTTCTCGCAGTAGTAGCACTCCAACCTCCGAGAACCAGCGAACCAAATTTTTGTGTTGAATTCTCTCTCACAACACTCTCTAAAACTCTTATAATGCAAGGATGATGATGATTGAATGAATGCAAACAAAATGCAGCAATATGCCAATGCATAAATAGATTTTTCGATGATCCAAAATGAGAATCCAAGTGGGATATTTATAGATTTAATTGTGACCCTTAAGGGAGACACAATGACTGTTGGTAGAGACACCAATTCTCTAATAATCACAACCCTTTATTTAAATTTAAAAAATTCTCAACAATCACAACTTTTAATTTAAATTAATTTAAACATCCAATTTCATCTTTAGTCGTATGAACGTTCGTCCGTCACACGTTTTGGCCTATATTATACCCTCATCAAATGCTCAAATCCCAACTGTATCCTCATCCTTTTAGGTTTTGTATTAACTTCACATAAGTTTTACACTTCACTTACACCAATTCTTGAGGCTACTCATATATATCCAATGGTTTATTTTTTATGAGGATGATGTTATCATCATATGGATCCCAATGTTAGTGTCAAAAAGGAGTAAGGGTAGTGTTCATAAAGAAACAACATGGTTTTATTTTATAACACTCTATTTACACCTAATAGTAGGTGCTACATGAAGTATGGGCTAGTTTTTTGTGTCCATGATCTTCCTATCGTTTAAATCACATCAACCCATGATTCGTATCCAAATAGGTCAACCTAATTTTGATCTACATGATGAGGAGATCATCACCACAACCATAACCTCCAAGCTTAGAGATGATCCAATGACTAATTTTTTGTCGCCAAGATCTCCTCACCATTCAGATGACATCAGCACATGGGTCGTCTTCATGTGGACCCACCTAATATCTACTTTTATTCTTACTCTCTACTTACATGTGATTAGGTGCTACATAGAGTTGATCCAATGGTTAATTTTTTGTGACGAATATCTCCTTATCATTTAGATTACACCAGCCCAGGGGCTATCTCCAAGTGGGCTCACCTAATACCCACTTTATTCTTGTACTCTACTAACACCTATTTGGGGGACCATGTAGATATGATCTAAGGGCTAAATTTTTATGGTGATGGTCTCANCAATGTAGGTCTCATTCACCACAAAAGATTAAAATTTGGACGAGCTATTTGTTGGAGAAAATACATTTACATCGAAAGCCATTTTTTTACATAACTATAGTAATTTTGCTAAAATCAAGCAATCTAATTCCCTTAATATTATGTAAACCATTTTTTTTACATAACCTCTCTCTTCACACCCCTATCTATTACATCTATTATATAGTTGATCCAAACACCACCTCAGGATACTGCTACTACATCCACTCTCTTGCCGTTAAGTTGATCTTACGTTATTTTAAGAGAACTTTAGGTTGTGGTTTTCACATGTCTCGACTTTTTAGATCATTGATAAGTCCTCATTTGATATTAGAGCTCTCAGTGATGCTAATAGGGTGGGTAAATCTGATCGACGCTCTAATGCAGGTACTTGTGTTTTTGTTGGAAATTCTAAAAATTAACCCACGGTCTTCCAATCAAGTACAAAGGTCAATACTATGCCTTGGCTATCATAACAACCAAAATACAATATCTTTTGCAAATCTTGGCATCAATCTCAAATAGCCTCCAATCTTGTTCTTTTGACAATATAAGTGCACCTTGTATGGTGATTAATCCCATTCTTTACTCATGAACAAAGCATATTCAAGTGGATTATCACTTTGTTCCAGAGCATATTGCACGTGGTTCCTTTTGTGTTCGGTATATCTCCACATCTCAACAATTAACAGATATCTTTGTGGCATCCTAGCTTTCCAATTTCTTCTTTATCGATTGGTTTGAGTTTGGATTTGATTTTCATTCACTGGAAATCGTGTTCTTTTTCTCATAGGTTGTTTCTCATTTCTTCTCTCTTTAATACGCTTTATGGTTGCTAAAGCAGAGGTATGTGGATTCTTTTTTATGTGTTTGGAGTCTCCACCTAAATTAAAGGAGATCTGGGCTCTATAAACAAAAATATTGTCTTTCGATCTCCTTTTGATAAATTGGACAACAACTCTCGTTTGGAATTGTCTACATTCAGAGATTTTAGGTGAAAAGGTTCTATTACGGGTCGAAAAGATGTTAGGCACTTGACAACCAACCGATCAAAGATCCGTCTCCACTTCACAATCAAGAATATTTAAGGGATATCTTTTGTAAAGAGATGCATCTAATAATTGACCCTTGAGTTAATGAATGCGTGTTTTTGGCAGAATCTTCTTGCAAAGCAAATGGTTAGTTTCACTTTTCTGATAAGATATAAAGTAATTAAAATAGGTAGAGTGTTCAAACATTTATTAGGATGGTCTGGCTAAAGTACTTTGACCTATGGCTTCACTTTCGGCATTTCTTCCGAAGGAAACATTGGGTTCTATACACCCGGTATTACTTTAGGCATTTCTTCGAACGAAAATATCTAAATGCATTTTACCTGATTTCTGAGTAATATTTGGAAGGATGGCTCATATATCTCATGCTTTTGGGAGATGTCAGGATGTCCCATCATTCAGATACATTAGGGCATTTCTTTGCTTGGGAGATTTTAAATATCTCACGCTTGGAAAATGCTTGAATGGTCTCACGCCTAGGAGATGTCATGATATCTTATTGCATTTTAGGAGATAGCTAGAGTTTTGTGATTCTGTGAATTTTTAGATTTTACGATGTCTCATACATCGAGTGGGCTCTTGAATACTGAGACTTCTGAGGTTTTGGATAAGTGTGGAGTCGTCCAATGCATGCTTTGGGAGTCATCTAGATTTCTATATGAGATTTTTAAAGTTTAGCTCTAGAAGAGTATTCTTGATTTGTGTAAGGAGGATTTTTCTCATCTCATCAAGGACATATATTTGCATCAGAGGATGCTAAAAAGATAAAAATCTAAGATTGATTTAAATATTATTGTAGAATTTTCTCATCAGGGAGGAACTCGTGAATATACGTTTCCTCATGTCTTTTTTTGGAAAGATGAGTGGGGTTAAGGATACCCCAACCAACAGAGAAAAAGAAAAACTATCTAAAATATACAAAATTACACTTATCTTCAAACATAATCTTCTTCAAGTCTCCAGAGATTGAGCTGGAAGTAATTTTCAAATACTCGCAAGTGGGACGCAGACTAGCTAATATGTTTGATGCTTGATTAGTTTGTCTATATATGTGCTTGATATTGAAGTAATCTAGTGTGTTGATCGCCGAGAAATGCGCCTCCATAAATGTTTAGCTTGCCAAAAAGGATTAGCGTGAAAATTATTGAAGAGAAACACAACCGTTGGAGAATCTGAGCCAACCCAAATTCTTTTGTGGCCATGGGAAATAGCAAGTTTAAGACCTGCTTCCACACCTTAAAGTTCATGCACTATAACAAAAGAGGGCTTCGAGGATCCAACAACCACTGCAATGGCATCACCTCTTTCATCCCGCAGGAGAGCTCCAAAACTTCTAGAACCATTTGTGAGATAACCATCAGAGTTTATAATAATGCAGTAGGAGACCTTTCCCAAGAGCAGGCAATTAGACATTGCAGGTAAAATTGGGTTAGAATATTCCAGGAGTTCAGTAACTATCTATTCTAATTCGAGTCCTCAACTTTATGCTCCTTTATGAATAGTTTAAGCCAAGCATCAATAACAATAAGCTAAATGATGGCAAATTTGGTTCGAGCATCCTTTTTAAATATCCTGTTATTTCTTTATGTCCATATAAAGTAGATAAAGGCATCCAGAGTTAATTTCCTGAAGTTGGTGATGATGGACTTACCTGAGAATTTTGCAGTACACCATCTCATCTTAGTGTCCCAGTCACTCAGGAGGTTGCGATTGTAGCCTAAGTAACTTACAAGCTCCTTCCAAACAAATTGAGAACATGAGCAAGCGAAAAATAGGTGATTTTCATCTTCCTCATCAACAACACACAACACACGGGTATTGTTGATATTAATCCCCTATTGCTGCAACTTTACTTTCATTTCATGGCATGGTTAAAAGCAAGCCAAGTAATGAAGGAATGTCTTGGGATACCGTTATTAAACTAGACCAGACTTTGTCACTATAGAGTAGGGTTGACAGATCTAATTAAGTTATAAGTCTCCTTGAGCGAATAGTCTCCATGAATCCCAGTTGTCCAGATAATATCATCTTTTGCATTTGAATATATCTCTACTTCATTCAATCTGGATATAATAGCCTAAATGTTAAGGGTGATGTGAGGAGGAACTTCCCAATTACTATCATTGATGCAAGTATCAATGGTAGCGATAACATGAAGGATAGATTCATAAGTGAAAGCCTGAGGGAAATAATCCAGAAGAACACCCAAAGGGTGCTAGTTATCTTTCCAAAACCTTGTGTTGTATCCCTTGCCAATAAGATGAAGAGTCATATTTTTCGCCAAATCTTTGTTAGCCAATATTCTTCTCCAACACCAAGAAGCATCGTTTGGGACTTTCATATACCAGAAATCCTTGTTTCAAATGAGATTCATCTTGATCCATGCCACCCACAAGGTATCTTTCCCTGAGACAAGATCCTAAATGTGCCTAAGATTTGTAGCAACATTCAAGTTATTTATGTCCCTGATACCCAACCCCCCTTCATGAATAGGATGGCATATCTTATACCAGCTAATGGCATGAGTTTTATTTGTTAAATTTGTCCATGTTCAAAGAAACTTGCTCATAATGGAATTGATTTCCTTTATAGCACGTTGAACAAGAACAAAGCAAGACACCTAGTAGATTAGCATATTGGTTATGATAGCTTTTAAAAGCATTAATCTTCCAATAGAAGAGAGAAAATATGGCTTTTCAAGATTTAATCCTGCTAGTAATCTTGTTAATAAGAGGGATGCAATCCACATATGAAAGGTGAGTAGACAACAATGGAAGGCTCAAGTACCTGATAAGCACAATATATATTATATTTAATACCTCTATATTTATATTAGTTAGTTAATTATTTTATTCTATTTGAATTAATTAAGTGTATTTTTGGTTATGTGCAGGGAATATGAGTGGAGCGGTCAAAACGTGTTAAAATTGTTACAATTTATCGAAGTTCAAGGTATATGGAAGAAGAGAGCAATGGAAAGAGTAAAATCAGTTGAAATAATTATAATGGTTATTGGGGATACCACACATACACCTAGCACAAATCAGTCCAAATTCAATTTTGTTCCTAAATTAAAGTGGGACCCACCAGTTATTAGGTTTCAAATTTGTTAGGAGGAGTTTAAAAGAAACAAGCAGCTTCTTGGGATATAGAGGTCGGCAGAGATATGTATAAAAAAACGTGGGAAAGTAGGGATATTTATTAATCTGCTAGGGTTTGTTTTTATTATTATTATTGAAAGGTCCATGTTTTTATGTTTGTCGAATTTCGTGTCAAAGGTAAACTCAAGATGGTCAANTCATCAAATATTAGTTCAAATTAACAATTTTTATAGATGGATCGCAAATCACCTAACTTTTAAAGTGGTTAGAAGTTTTAAAATGTTGTGATTTTTAGTGAAGATGATCTATATGATGAGCAAAACATCCTCGCCCAAAATTAACCTGTGAGCCTCATAAAACCTTATCCTAATATTATCCATAAAACCTTGGTTGTGGAACCTAACTCTTATTCTATAACTTTTAGATTTAGCAAAAATTAATTTTAAGTTTAGGCTTTTTAAATCATTTATATTATAGTTAATTTTAAAAATCTTAGAATCATATCTGAATTTCCTTTTCGATGATGATTTAAAATGCGAGAAATCGTTCTCACAAAAAAATTTAATCTCTCATTGTTTCTAAGGCTTTCTTATAGGCAAAGCATAAACAAAATGTAAGAATAAGTAGTATGTATAAAGAAAAGTGGTAGGTGGAAGTAAAATTTCCTAGGAATGGAAAAGAGAGAAGTACCATCTTATAAATTAAAAATGTGTGAATAAAATAATTAGTGATACACACGTACACGGTACACCCCCTACTAGTTGGAAGGATTAAGAGTAGATAAATTCTTGCATTTTCAAATGCATAGTGACATCCCTTTGGCGTATTTTGATCGTCCAGGGACTCTCCTTATTATCAACGTAATGTCTGCCACGTAAGTAAATGAGATGGCCGAACTACATTTCATAATTCAAAATAAGTTATCTACATGCAAATGTGCCAGATAAAAAATGCATGGTTAGTGTAGATCGAACAATCAAAAAGATTATTAGAAAGAGCTGTTAGATTAAGGTATTTTTTCTTGCAATTCATAGGAGGGGTGAAAAAACTATAACTATTATTTTCAAATCTTACTAAAAAATTACGGAAAGATAAAAAAATTCTTACTAACATAATCTTCGAGGAAAATTTGAATCTCTAGAATGTATCAAACTGCTGGCTTTGTATACAGTCGAATTTCTCTCTTTTAATTTTTACAAGGTTAAACTCATCCTATTAATGGATCTTCTAACTTTGAGAACTCAATTTGGGATGTGCTTCCTTATAAATAACCAATAGAATACGTTTGTTGAATCTATAATATGGATTAGTTGGGGTACGTGCAGGGACTCTCTCACGATGAAGTTAGTCAGGAGTTAGGACTCCCTTCATAGGGTTTCTAGGATTATAACTCATATACTTGACATTTTGTCCTTCATTGTAAATATAAAGCTTATAACTCCTAAGAAGAGTGTGAATCTCATTAGATTTGGAATTATCAAAAACTTTAAATTTTTTTTTCTAAATAGGAATTTCTCTAATTCGAAAAGATCAAGAAGGATTATTTCCTTATTTCACCTCAAAAAATACCTTTTTCGGTGGTATCAATTGATCTCACGATCTTGACTCATATAGAGTATCTAGAAGTAATGATTTTGCGTATCCTGAAGATCTTCATTCTATTTTATGACTAGAGGATTTTGTAATTAGGGATGTTAATGGGATTGGGCGAGGCTAGGTATGCGTCCCTCATCCCCTCCATTGATTCATTTGTAACCATCATATTCACCTCATTTTTAGTTTTTGAAGAGACGGGGATGAGGATAGGGAATCCCCTACAGGGGTAGGGTTCCATGCGTATTCCCCATCCCCACCTTATTTTCTACCCTTAACAAAAAATTTTAAAAAAAAAGTAATATAAAACTATTATGTTTTAAAATCAAAAAATTATTCAAATAAGATAAAAAATAGTTCAAATGCAAAAATAATTAACTATATAAATAATTTAGTATATAGCTATAGGGTCAGGGTTATATAGCCCACTTATATAACCCCTCCCTTGTAGGGCCTACATAGAATGCATCCAAGGGTTGATTTTTAGAAGAATGATCTACATTATGAGGAGAACATAGTTACCTGAAATCAGCCTATTCTAAAATTTGTAACCTAAAATCTACCCATTTTAAGTCAACGGTCAAAATAAAAGTTTAAAACTTGCAAATTTTTTAAGGGATAATTTGAAGGGGTTAGAAGTTTTAGAACGAGCTGATTTTTGAATATGATAAAAAATATAGTGAGGAGAACATCCTCTCTAAAAATTAGCTCCTGGATGCATTACATGTGGGCCCCACATGCGGGAGGTTATATAAGGGGGCTATATAAGGGGGGTTATATAACTTGACCCATAACTATATATACTAAAAAGAACGGGTTCGAGATAGGGAACGTGATCATCCCCATCCCCAGTTGGGTATGTTAGCGAAAGAAGATATTGTGTATAAATATTTTTGTATGTTTTTCTTCATTTTTATAATATTTTGTCACCTAATTAAAAGGTATAAATATAATTTGATTATTCAGTCACTAATATAAATATTACATCACTACTATAATTAGGGTTAGAGGAAACCTTTCTCATTCTCATTCATGATATTTTTTCTTTCAAAACTTGATACCATGTCTAACTTGAAAATCAATTTTATATGTCCAATTTGGGTGATCGTCACTACTTTCTTGGTATAGAGGTTACTCGAACATCGTTTGGACTTCTCCTAAGTCAGAATAAGTATACAATTGATATTCTTAGTGGTGTTGATCATCTAGATGCAAAACCTATCTCTACACCTTGTGCTTCTGATGACAAATTATCACTCTTTCATGATGTTTTGATTGAGGATATTACTATGTATCATAATTTAGTTGGAGCATTATTGATACGGTAAAAAGTGTATCACTTAAATCCTTGCACTAACTAAGATCGTTATTGAGTATAGTTGTAAGCAAGGGTCATTCCCGCAGAAGATTGTTCCTAATTTATAAGTTATTGACACAAAACCAACTAAAACTAACTAGAGATTAAAATAAAATTCAAAAACCTACTTAAACTAAATAGAAATACCTAAGACTATGTAGACACACTAAAGACACACTAAACACGTTGCACGTAAAATTGGGGGGGG